>JAYDZE010447237.1:0-16294 GCA_034509125.1 Monilaria moniliformis
AATACCCTCCAGCTGGATAAGAAGATGAGATGGATCCACTGCAGCTACATTCATTGTTGAGGCATATGGACCCCAGTGATTAATTGACACGGTGAGGTTGAGCAACACGGTGGAGAACCCAAAAATCGAAGAAGATCAGTGGAGACGAAAGGAACAGTAAAACAAGATTAAGAGGCTGGGGATTTTCAGATCGAAGACGGGAGAAGCCAGAGCCGCCTCTGTTGAGAAAAAAGCAGCTATCGCTGAATTCGTCGCCGTACAATTGGAGCCGGGATCTGCGGCAGTATTGGGTGGAGTTAAGAATGTGTTTTGCAAAAAAATTAATTAAAAAAATGTGCCTCAGTGGCCGCAGTTTGATTGATGACCAAGTTCTTGAGAATCAAGAACTGAACCGCTCTTTCAGAGCTACTATGACATGATATACAATTGGTCATTCTTGTTGGAAGCTATGTCTGCACTTAAAGAGGGGAGCCGCGACATTTATATCATCAATAATTACCACTCTGAATCCAAGGAGGGTAGCAGCTGGAACATATGAGAGTTTATGCCGCCATTTTTCGATGAGAAGGCAGAGTTTATCCCCTCTCTCTCTCTAAGTTTAAATTTGTAATTTTGAAGTTGTAAAACCTTAAGCCCATGAGCAGATTTATGCGTCTTTAAATTCTTGCATGAGCTAACCTATTGAGACTTATTTTAAATTGGATTGTTTGATGAGCTCTATGTCCTAGCTTTGCAATTTCTTGCATCTTATTTTAGTAAATCTTTCTTTGTTCATTCAATTAAATTTCTTGTTTTTCTTGTTCTTGTTTGGCAAGCATTTGCAAGATATTTAGCTACATCTTGATTTTGGAAAGATTGAGATTATTGGAGTGATTTGAATGACACAAGAGCATGATTATTGATTATATTGAGTGAATGTTATAAGAAAGTGTTATATTGTGCTTCTTGCTTTAGTTTAGTTTTTGAAAAATCAAAATAATCAACTTAATTTGTGTATTTAATACTTTCTACGTAGTTTTGTGTAATTGAACCTGGTGCTTATGAGCTTAAAGCTCACATGCCCCTATTGCATATAAAAGAGCAATAAGCTTCCCGTGTCCTTATCGTTTACGAAAGAATAATATGACATCGTACCCCTGTCGCTATGAATAAGCTTGTACAAGAGCTTAAAGCCATGTACCTATATTGCGTGTAAAAGAACAATATGCTCTCACGTTCTCCTCGTATACGAAAGAGCAAATATTAGCAATCTATAGAGAGCAACTCTAACAATGTAGCTTGTAAATTATGATGATTAATTATAATGCCCGTATGCCGTGCATCACACCCAAATATCAATTCCTATAACATAACATTTGAAAATCAAGCTAACTCAACTAGTTGAAGTAATGAGATTAATGAGTGGCACGTGGGGATTGGCGACCACCCAGATTTGGGCTTGCGCTTCGATTCAAGTGGTATCATTATTTTTGGTATGGTTGGAGTACTGATATTTATCAGGTATGATAATAATCTTATTATTGTCAGTTACTATTTTTGTCATCACTGCTACTCCTTCCTTTTCTCTCTCTCTCTCTCATGCGCATACACCTCTATTCTGCTCCAAGGGTTTGCAATATCAGAACCAATTCCGTTCCTCCGATCTCAGTTTCGTCCGGATTCTAGGGTTTGTTCGCTGCCTACATCTGGAAATAATTTCACGATTCGCAGATTCTGAATCTACGAAGAACCGTCCGGGGAAGAAACCTCCATTCGGCTGCTCGTTCAAGGGTTCTGATTGATGGTGCAACAAGCGTCCGAACATCTCAGGGCGGTCTCCGATATCATAATTTGAGGAATTTCTGAGATATGGATTTGGATTTCAATGGCGACATCGCGAGCCTCGATGCCGAGCTCTTGCAGCTCGGGGAGGTGTCCCCTTTCGCTATCAAGGCCAATCCTTGTGTTGCGGTTAAGCTTTTCGATCAGTGGCTATCTCTCCCTGAAACCAATTATTTGGTAATCCTTTTTTATATATTTTATTTTTTATTGGTTATTGTTTTACAGTTTGGTGGTGATTGTCGTCGATATGGGTTAGTCATTTATATGCTCAATTTGTTGGATATATTAAGGTTGGTTTGTGCATGTGAGGATTGACGTTTAAAAAGAGATGGCCGTTCATATTCCCACGTTAGTCTATTTAAGGAAGACGATAACCAAGAGGATTGACGTAGAGAGCTTTCCTGTTGTAGTATGTCTGCATTTATGAGGATTTCTCTCGTTGTAGAATGACGTAAATATGTTTGCAATATGCATAGAAACAATAGAATACATGGCATGCAGCAAGGAAAGGGAAAGGGGAATGTTGATAGCCCAACTCCTAGATGAATGAGGTTTGCAATTCACCAGTTGCGTTTATCAGTTGTATTCATTGAAAAATCTTAGCTTAGATGGACCACAATGAGAGCAGTGATGATTAGCTTAGTGCTCTAAAATGTAAAATGAGGGCCAATCAAGCTAACTAATCTGGCCAAACTACAGGTTTCTCTCACTTTTAAATCACTTGGTTCACTGGGATATATTAGCCGTAGTGTAGTTCTCTCTCACTTTTAAATCACTTGGTTCACTGGGATATATTAGCAGTAGTAGCTTGATATAATAACTGTTGCTGTTGTTTCTAGATGCGTTTATACTTATATGATTGATAATGTGAAAAAGTTGCAAATTATACTATGTGTTCATGAAGTGTTAGATGATAGTTTGAAAATCTTTTGGTGCTTAAATAATTTAAAATGAAGTACGAATATGAGCATCACAAATGAAACTGATCAACTTCTGGGAGAAATATATGCTATCAATTTCTTTTTTCTCCATAAGCCAATAGTGTACCTGACTGCTTTATAATACCCCTATGCAGTTTTAGAAAATCAAGTATCAACTGAAACTGTACCCCTGATCATTTTGCTGAATGAATATTTTGGTCCTTTAGAATATGTAAATTTCCAGCGGAAGTAAGTTAGCCGATAGTTTCTTGCAGTCTTCCCTCTATCTATGTAAATGGGTTATTAGTCATCTTATAGTTGAAGTGAAAATCAAATGTATGTGTTAAGGATGTCCTCTGGTTTACAGGTAAAATCCTTGCTTAATAATGCTAAAGGAGTAGGTCCGGTGAATGTTGCCGGAACATCCTCTGGCACAAATGCTGCAGCAAGCAATACATTACCTTCAATGTTTCCTGCTGGCAGTACGCCACCACTCTCACCAAGAAGTTCATCAGGTTCGCCCCGGCTCACGAAACAGAGGGGCCCATCTGTGTTAGGTTTATCCCTGAAGTCAGTGAAAGAGCCAGTGAAGGAGCATATACCACAGGTTAATTAGTTGATTTTGTTTTTAGTAGTTATTCATTCAATTTTTTTTCATCTGTTTATCGCTGATTCTGCTTTGTTTTGATAATAGTTATTGATACCATGATAATACTTGTAATAACTGCAGTTCTATTTCCTTAATGGCCGTCCCCCACCAAATGAATTGAAAGAGCGATGCTTGTTTAGAATCAATCAGTTTTTCTATGGTCACATGGATGGGCTCCAAATGCATGGTGAGACTTGCCATATTTGTTGCACATCTTCTCCTCTAGTTTTATATTGTTACGTTATCTACTGATACATTGGAAACTTGCTATTCAGATATGAACATATTATCTATCGATGGTTGTCATATGTATATATATGCCTCCAATTCCTTATTCTATTGTCTTCTTACCCATCTGAAACTTCAGTATTCATGTCAAATAAATCTGGAACTTCCAACTTGAGACATAAACATATCACCTATCAATTATGGCTGTTCATAAGCTTAAATTTTCTTGGAGATCAGAATTCAAACCAGTGACAAAGGAAATTTGCAAGCTCCCATCATTCTTCTCGGCTGCACTTTTTAGAAAGATTGATGCTGATTGCAGTGGAATTGTGACCAGGTACTAGCTATGTTCCTTTCTCTTCCTCGATATAAATATTCCTTCTTGTTTTGGATATTTGACTCTCCTCTGATGCATTCATAAGAATGAGAATAAGCTAGTTTAATCCATAGAATAATAATAATTAAATTACATCTGATGTTTATGATATCCAATTCATGACTTCTTTTTTTGGGATTATGTAACGAAATGTAGCAAAGGTGATCATTTCTCAAATTTCAATGTGATGTAGAGACCGCAATCAGCATAGAGCACATGTCTTGTGAGGCTGATTTATGTTAATAGTACTAAGGGTTGATCTGGACTTGAACTTTGTAGCTAACACTAACTACAACTTGACTTTGTTTGTTTGCTTACTCAAGCTTTGTTTGTGAATTTAGACTAATTCAACTAATTCTTTTGTTTGATGAAGTTCTTAAATTACTAAGGTCTCCTGTTTTTGGATCAAATTGCAACTAGAGGGCCATTATTTTTTCTGATGCATCTTCTTCCTTTTGACCTATACATTTGCTAATCACGATTGGGGTTAAAAAGGTACTTCTTTGTCATATACAGCTATTGGAAGCTTTCCTAATGCGTTAAATGATATACTGGCTTTAATATGGATTATCGTCTAAAATGAACAGAGAGAAACTCTATTAATTTAATAAACATGTAATAATTAAAAATTAATTGCCATCAGTTATTATCCTTGTATCCTTTTCTATCTCCACAACTCAAAATTTGCTGTCTTTTAATGGACCAAACTCAACCTGACTTTGCAGCCTTACTGGCATATTCTACTTAATATTTGGGCTACAGTCTGCAAGAATTTATTTCTTTACCTTCTGGTTATGCCTCCCTCTTGAAAGGGTATTCTACGATCATCATGTCCCCTTGTAACTCTGTACGCTTGTTAACATGAAGAGCCACTCCTGCCAACTTAACAGTTTCTTCTCCCTTGAATATTGTGTTCTATTTATGATTTAGCCGGACTACTGTAACAGAAGAAGGAACTTCAATAAGCAGATACCTTCCTTCAAGAAAATATGGCTACTTGAGATTTTAGTATTTCATGGGATCATCTTTGATTTCTGTTTGAATTCATTTTTCCAACATCAAGTTCAGCTTCATCCTGGTGAGCCTGCATGTCGAAGGGATCAATGTTCTCCTTCATTGCCACCTCTAGTAAGCCTGAAGGCTCAGACTAGCCTCAACTTTGCGATCCAGGCAGCCAATCTTTCACGTGAGATTGAAGACTCGAACAACCTGCGTCAACTCTGCAATTATGTGCTTCATGTTAGACATGTCATGAGCTTGTGGTTTGTGCAATATTTTCCATCTTCGCCACAAGAAATGCTGACATTCACTGTGTCAATCTTGCTCTGGTGCAACTTTGCTTCGGATGTGGAAACTCAAAGAGTTTGATAAATATGAGAGCTAACTTTCATCAGGTTTAAGGAGAAGATGCAATTAGTTGAACTTGTGTTTTTCTGATTTTAAGGTTATACAGAGTGATATTTTACTGACAACAGAAAATACCATATTGAAGGATTTTGTAAGAGAACACAAATTACCATGTTTCCCTGATTAAGAAATTCTAAAATGCTGGTCATTGACTTTGACACTTATATTTTGAGCAAAACTCAGATAAACTAAGGAGAAAACACAGATCACTTAGCCCCATATGTATATACCTGCTCAGTAACATTGCTAAGTTGCAGTATTTTTATGAAACTTTTTAAAGCCTTTTGTATCATTGTGAATTCAGACTTTTACTTAGCTACAGTCCCCAATTGGGCTTGTTATCACAGATAGGTATAGCTTGCCCAGTTGTTATTGCTTGGATCCCGGAATTAATCAGATATGTAAGACAGTTGGGACAAAAGGGTATTCATGCTAGTGTTTTGCATACTGACTAAATTACTATGTGCTTGGTCTGAATCTCAAGCACCACATAGGGATGAGTCTGGAAGTTGTCTTTTTAGACTTCTGATCTTTTTACCTTTATAGGAAGTTAACCGTAGGAATGCACTTGGTCTTATTGCTGCCAACTATCAGCTAGAGAAGTTTACCTATCACACACAGCTGAAAATCAAAATACTGGTTGCTTAGCCCAACTGTAACTGATATGTTCTATTTGAAGCACATTTTCATCAAACAATCCCCATCTTAGCACGTATTGCGCATTTGCACTATTGTTAGTGGTGATTGATCTGTACAACAATTTCTGTTTTTTTTTTTTTTTTTTGTGTGTGTGTGTGCTTTGTTTAGTGTTGATGTATGTACTCTTACAGTCTTACTGAATCAATGAGATGCTAACAGGGATGCATTTGTTGATTATTGGATTAATGGAAACATGTTGACAAAAGATTTAGCAACCCAAATTTACACAATCTTGAAGCAACCAGATGTCAGATATTTGGCTAAGGTTGCACCACTTAACTTTAATGCTATCCTTTTAGCATTTGGTGAAAAAAATGCTTTGCTGATTGTTGTTGTTACCTTGCTGGGTACTTGATATAGGATGACTTCAAACCTGTGCTTCGGGAACTTTTAACTACTCATCCAGGGTTAGAGTTCTTACAGAGTACACCTGAATTTCAAGAAAGATATGGTATGTTTTGAACTTATAGAACTCATCTTATTCTTTATCCTAGTTTGTTTGGCCGACTGAATATTATGTGATTTACTTAACTGCTACATCTAAATATATTATTGGTAAAATAAGCACGAGTGGTTGGGCTTTAAGAGGTAATTAGAAAATGACCTAGATATTAATGTCCTAAGTTATGTGCTCATATAACTTACAAATAAATTACTGGTCTAGTAAGCTTTTGCTATTGATTTATATCTTTAAAATGTTACATTAATGTTGAAAAAGAGTAGTAGATAGAGAGAAACACTTTAAGTTTTTAATGATCAATCCTCTTGCATATGCTAGTCCTGAGGTACTTACCTCTGATATTCACCCATTACTCACTTCCCCCTCCCAAACCATAATTTTCTACAGAACATTTATTAACATTTTGAACAGTATGATGCTGTTGACTTCTATATCTTCTGATTGCTACTTGTGCATTACTCAGGAAACATTTCTATTGGATAATCTCAGACACAGCAATCGTAGTGATTATTTAGTAGTTTGTATAGCAATTCTTTTGCTTAAATATTTCTTTTATACAAATGTTCTGTTATTTAATGAATGAGCATCAATCTGGTTTGCTGGGCCTGACTTTATACGATCTGCTGATTTTAAAGTTAACTTTTGTTTCAATTTTCTTGGCATAAGGTACCCCATTTGTTATTTGGTTAACAATTTATTTTGTTGCTATCTCCAGCTGAAACTGTAATATACAGAATATTTTACCATGTGAATAGAGCTGGTAATGGTCGTCTATCCCTCAGGGAGCTGAAACGTTCAAATTTGATAGCTACAATGCAACATGCAGACGAAGAAGAGGATATTAACAAAGTTCTGAGGTAGTTGGAGGAACTGCTTAGCTTCGTTTTACATTGGATGACCTTTTATCTTATTTTCTGAGTGGTTATAAATATAAATATAGCAAGAATGTGAACAAATTCTTATGCTATTGGCTATACACAAACTGGCCTGACAAAATGGATATGTAAATTTTGGCATAGGAGAGGAACAAAGTGAATTCATATTGCCTGAGTTCAAAGCATAATTTCATGTAGTTGGGATTAGTATGTTAGAGAAAATGGCATAATATTTCGTTACCGCTCATATGTTTGCTCTGGACTTGTTTTTATCTGCTACCACATCTAATACTAGGCAAGAGATTAACACCAGAGAAATACCAGGAAAGAGATTAATTAACACCAGAGAAACATTAGGCAAGACATTAACACCAGATACTTATTTGATTCATATCAACATCTTTGCCACTACTATTCATCATTCATTTCAATTTGCTACCTCATATACTTTTTACTGCAGGTACTTCTCTTACGAACATTTTTATGTGATATACTGCAAGTTTTGGGAACTCGACACCGATCATGACTTTTTGATCGACAAGGAGAACCTTATCAGATATGGTAACCATGCACTTACCTACAGGATTGTTGATAGAATATTTTCTCAGGTTTGTTTTGTGTTTTTGTCTTCGTTTTCTCCAATTATTATTAAAGCCTTATTATCTTATCTGTTGAGTAGAGACTAATCTCTATTCATTAAGATGCTTCACTCAGCTCTCTAATGTTGCTTACTTGAAATATGCTAAGGTTCCCAGAAAGTTCACCAGTAAAGTTGAAGGAAAGATGGGATATGAAGATTTCGTCTACTTCATATTGTCAGAGGAGGACAAATCATCTGAGCCTAGTCTTGAATACTGGTTTCTATCTTTCTTTTTAGCCAAGAAAAAATCTGTATTTCTTCAATACTAATTGCATGTTAGTTATTTTCCAAAATGATGAGTTATTGAAACTATTTTTGTTTTATGAAGAAACTAAAGTTTATTTTAATTGTTGAAATGCATGATGTAGGGTCGTTGAATTCTTAAATGAGTTTTTTGGTTATATTATCTTCTTTAATGAATCCCCTTTGTACACATAGTTTGTTAGGCTTTGACACTTGCTGGGCGGCTTCTGTTATGTCCTCCCATGAAAACTCTGAAAATGCCTGACTTCTTTTGACAAGACCTGCTAATTAGAGGGTACTGAACCTAAGCAGAAATGGTATAGTATCTGAGTGAGAATATGGCTGCCTGGACATATCTTTGAGTCCCTTTTAGGGGATGATTAAGATTGGGTGACTTGATGCTGGGCTTATATTTTACACTAGTGTATGTGAGTTTAGGTTTGAATGGTTTTTAAGTTGTGATTGGTTATCATTGTTATCGAGCTAAGAGAACATAGCTCCCTTCTCTTGAAGATGCTTGTTTATTTGTTATTTGTATTGAGTCTTGTTTAAGCCAAATGGGAGTGGTTGGAAGGTCATTGAATTATCTATCTGATTCTTAGAAGACTGTATGTTGCTCTTTGGATTCCCGCAGGTTCAAATGCATAGATTTAGATGGCAATGGGATTATTACGAGGAATGAAATGCAATTCTTTTACGAGGAGCAGCTGCACAGAATGGAATGCATGGCCCAAGAGCCTGTGCTTTTTGAAGATATTTTGTGTCAGATAGTTGACATGGTTTCTCCAGAGGTAAACTCCCACAAGATTGTAAAAGTGTTTGTTTCTTTTATTTCCCATTTATGTGGTCTCTATGCTTATATATGCATTGTGCTTTATCCGTGTGAAGGAGTCGATGCCTAGTGGAATCAATTGTGCCACTCACCTTGTAATGTGTCTTGTCCTGTTCTTAGGTTTTTCTCTAGGAGTGTAGAATGTATATTCTTTTTCTTATGCTTGGGTAACTAGTTTCCCCCATCTTTGCTTGTGTGTGATGGTGGTCTTATCCTTAAAAGCTGTTATGGGTTGCCATTTACAGCTTATAAAGTGAATTGAAAAACTTTAGAAACATTGAATTTGATAAGTAAGTGAAGGTTAAAAGACTGAACTATGAAATATTTGGTTAACTCTTATAATCAAACTTGGTCAAAAAGGGACTGGAACTTTCTGAGATGTTGAATTACCTCATCTGGAGTGCTGGCAAAGTATTTTTATTTCAAAATTGTATAAAGATTGGATGTTAGCTTTTTTCTTAGTTTTCTTCAAGCCTTTGGCAGGTTTTTGTGGATATCTTTTTCACTTGTTAACTTTCAATATAATTTAATAACATGTTTCTTTGTTAGCAAAAAATTATTATGGTTGAACTTGTTTCTGGGGTTGGGATCATGATTGGTTCTTTTTTTTTTTTTTTTGAGGTATTCATGGTTGGTTCTTGGCTGTGTAAGAAGTGTCTACCTACTATGTCATCTCATGAAAATCACCTCTTCTGTGATGCAGGATGATAGTTATTTTACGTTACATGATTTAAAAGGAAGCAAACTATCTGGCAGTGTTTTCAATATTCTCTTTAACCTTAATAAGTTCATGGCTTTTGAGACTCGTGATCCATTCCTAATTCGGCAGGTATAACTCACACAACTTCATTATCCTAATAGGAAGTATTTAATTTTCAATATGTTCTGATTATAAAGTTGAGATGTAAGGTTCCTCTCTTCTTCTCACCATTTAATTACCGGGCAGGAGCGTGAAAATCCAACTTTAACAGAGTGGGACCGCTTTGCACACAGAGAATATATTAGGCTTTCAATGGAGGAAGATGCTGAAGATGCCTCTAATGGAAGTGCAGATGTTTGGGATGAATCTCTTGAGGCTCCCTTCTGAGTTCTGCTTGGTAAGATCTCTATTGATGTCATTCTTTGGTTCTGTGAAAATTTCAGTTGTAATTGTTGCATACAAAATTTTGTGCATCATCATACTGTATTTTTATAGCCACCTAATTCAGACCTGAGTTCTAGCAGTCTAATATCATATCTCCTCAATCGATCTCCAGTATTTCTGGATATGCTGAGGTAATGTGATAGAGTAAAGGCGGCGGATGCAGGGAATGGAACAATGGAACAGAGAATGAACAAAACAGAAAATAAGGAACTAAACAAAAGATAAATTCTCCTCCGAAGAGGCCGCACCTCCGAGAAGGGCCACAGCACAAGCTGAACTCAAGACTAATTTTTTGGACACATTGGAGGAGCTATTTATAATAACAAAGAACAGACTCTTACTTGAATAAGACTCTTAATTAAATAAAAACTCCTAAACCAATTCTAACTCTACCTCTTAACACTCTACTAACTAGACTCTAACTTTAAAGGATAAAACCTATCTCTAAACAATTACCAATAACAAGACTTGTAATTATAATAAACAACTAAACAATAATTAAAGATAATTCCTATAGCTAATCTGCAGGGAATAGTGATGCGTATCATAATGACTAGAAATCGTGTGTGATAAAACTGTTTCTATTTAGCCTTAGCTGTTATTCATTTTATGAACAACAATATCCTTCTAGACTGAATATAATACACATGTATATTAGGCTTTCAATGGAGGAAGATGCTGAAGATGTCTCTAATGGAAGACAGATGTTTGGGATGAACCTCTTGAGGCTCCTTTCTGAGTTCTGCTTGGTAAGATCTCTATTGATGTCAAAGGATATTTTTCTTTGGTGAAAATTGCAGTTGCAATTGTTTCATACAATATTTTGTGCATAGTCATACTGTATTTTTATAACCACCTAATTCAGACCTGAGTTCTACCAGTCTAATGTCATATTTCCTCAACTGATCTCCAGTATTTCTGGATATGCTGGAAGTGAGGTAATGACTAGAAATCGTGTGTGATAAAACTGCTTCTATTTAGCCTTAACTGCTGTTCATTTTATAAATTATAATATCCATCTACATGGAATATAATACACATGTATATAGTATATTCTGAAATTCTGTAGAATATCTGATGATTTTTTGTTAATATGTCAGTCATATCCTTGGTAGGGTTAAAAATATCTTCAAAGACACTACTTGACATCAAGTTCATAAGGATAGTTTTAAACACGCCACATTACATAATTACAGCCTACTAACTTGAAATTGCTCTGACATTGTAGCAAGACTTCCATGCAAGAATGGTGAAGAGTTGCATAAAAGACCTCTTTAGCCCTCTTTCAGTGAGCCTGATAAAATGCTAAATAGACCAAGGTTTTTGGGGCCAAGCCACTAGCTAGGGGTCTTTGGTGATTAAAAGAACTTCTAGGGAGGTATAGGAATGTTTAGGGTACCTGAAATTTAATTTTCTTTTATTTTGTTTGTCATGTGTTAATTTGAAGTTGGAGAAAATTGTATTGCACAGATATTGGGTTTAGGATGAGATGACCACAGAAGCAATTACGGTTTTCAGATAGAGGTTGGTGGTGGCTGCTTGGGTTTGAGATGGGAGAACGGGAAAGAAATTATACGAATATAAAGGAAGGCATTCTTCACTAGATTAGAATGAAAAGTTTGGTAAAAGGAGAATAGAAAAAAGAAATGTGACATTGAATTTCTTTCAGATTTAGGTTCCTTCATAATGCAAGTATAATCCTTCTGTGAAGCATACATGCAAATTGATAGAGAAAATGGTCAAATTGTTGGCTTGACAGTCTTGGGCCAAATCAAATTATCTTTATGTTTACTGACACTTGACCTTCTTGCCAGTGTGAGATACCTGATTTACTTTGCTACGAGATGAGAATTTAAATGCAATGTCAATCGTTATTTACATAATATGGCCCACATACCCTTTCCATGACATGTTGATACTTTGTTAACCTATTTCATGCACTCAGGTGTCTAATAGTGAATTCTTTGTATCAAAATGGCTGTAAAGCATAAAGCAAAACTTTACTGGGGTCACCCATCTCATGGGCTTCAGCAGTCTTCTCAGTGCAATCAACGATATGTTTAAAGGTTGTCTGGAAAATTTTGAGCTTATGCGCATGCAGCATGCTTGCCAAGCTGAAGAATTGTTAATGCCACATAATGGGGGTCTGCAAAGGCTTGGCGGGAGTGCACCAATTGTTGACTGGCGACTATCTAGCAATGGATTATGTTAGCTCACAACCTCTGGGAGTTCTCCTTTGCATAGTTGTAAGAAAATGTTTGTTAATTATTTCTGTTTAGAGCAGATATCTAGCACTTGGGCTGGTACATTTTTTGGGTGGGGTTAATCTGGTATAATCTGCGGTCTGTTTTGCTTGTTTGTTTACCCTATATGTTGAATTCTTTTGGAATTCTGAATCTTAGTTGCCTGTGCATGTTATTCGTTTTCATTTCTTGCATATGAAAAACAGTTTTCTCAAACAGTGTCCTTCATATGTATCTCTGCTTTTGTGGCTGGTTATAACTCATTTGTGAAAAAAAAGGGGAAACATAGTGATGCTTCAGTGTGCAAAATTGAGGAGGGTATAAAATTTATTACTGGCTCATTAGGAATATGTCCCATCTTTTGAGAATAATAATAACTCATATGAGATTTATGGTCATGCTTTTAAAAATAGATTCAGTAATGGCGACCTATTTGCCAGGAAGTTTTAGTGTTGTTTCTCGGCCATGTATTTTGTACATGTATTATGGGGCGAAGCTGATTGCTACTTCATTCACACATTAGATAACACGAACTCACACACTACACACTTCTGGAACACTTGTCTTCTAATCAATGCTTTTGGAGCACACCTCTCTCATGTCAAGGAAAATATAGTTGCTAACTTGCTATACTCTTCTTGCATCTGCCATTTTCTTCAAATCTTGTTTGCAATCTTTTATAAAGAAATTCTCCTTATTTGAATTCTGACTATTGCACGCTCTTGTGCATTGATGTTATCGCATAACCAGAGATGGTATATTATTTACAAGGGATAATTGTCATTTAAATGATAATTTTTTATTGACTTCTGGTCAATTCCATAACTTTTAAAATTGGAACATAAAATCATAACTTTTGATATTTTCACAATTATCTCATATATCAAAATTCCAGTGAAATTACGTTCCAGTTTCAAAAGTTATAAGATTGACCAGAAGTCAATAAAAAGTTATGATTTAAATGATAATTATCTCTATTTACAATTAAAATCTTGTATCGTCTTTTTCTACTGTGATGTGCCCTACATTATTACAGAGTTACATAAAAACCCTGAAAAAAAATCTAAATTAGAAACTTATATTCCCAGATTTAACACACTGACTTGCACAGTTACCCCTTATTCTGCTGTATCTTTTCTGCTTCTCGTCCCAAACTTCACATATATTGTATATTACGTTCATTTTTTTATATTTCAACTCCTTGTATGCTGCTTTTATCCCATTTTCATTCGAAAAAATTAAAATAAAATACACAACGATCATCTACATTCTGGAGCAGTCTGTTGAAACTATTCATCAAAAAACTGTGAAATATGCAGTAACATGGGCCTGGCCTGTATTGTTCATTTTTTTGAACAATACATGCAATTATAATTCAATACATTCCTAAGATTGGAGGAATGGAATAATTAATATTACTTGTGAATCTGTAATTCAAGATGTCCTTTTCTTTGCTGTCTTTTTCTTCTTTGTCCTTTTTAATAATTCTTTTTGTATCTTCTCAATATTTATATCAAGAGTTTTACTCGAGTCTTCAAGTTAGATGGAGAACAACAAGACAACAAAATGCTTATGATTCAAATCAAAATTGAAAAGACACAAACGACCAAATTTGAATTGTGTAAAGCGATATTTGTCTTGCCAAAAACAAATAAATCTCTTACTACCACAAATCAAAATCTTCATTTTTACCCTACATTCAACCACTAATTACAAAAACAAGATTCTTTACTAATACAACCTTTAGAACTAGGGGTGTGCAAAATACCCGAAATCCGAATATCCGAACCAAATCAAACCGAAATTTAAAATTTGATTTGATTTTTTTTCAGATTTCGGTTCGGTTCGGATAATACTAAAAATCGAAAAAAATCGAAAAACCGAATTTATATTTAATATTATATATATATATATTAATAATATAATAATAATTATATATATATATATATATTTCATATATATACATACAATTTTTTTGATTTTTGGATTTTCGGTTTTTTCGATTTTTCAGATAATTTTATGATATTTTGATTTTTTGGTTTGGTTCAGTTTTCGATTTTTCGGGTTCGGTTCAGTTTTAATTAAAAAAAAATAATTTTTCGGTTCAGTTCGGTTTGGGAAAAAACCGAACCGAAAACCGAATGCTCACCCCTATTTAGAACCAAACCTCACCCACTAATGAAACATGGCTACCATAATAAGTCACATATTTTTCCATTTAATGGTCGCTTTATTAAGATCTATGAACCGAAAATTTTGAATTTTGCAATATTTCCTTATTTTTGACCAATTTAATGACCAACAAATCGCCAAAATTAATTAGAACTAACCTATCAAATTGCAAATTTGATAACGTGTAGACT
Source organism: Monilaria moniliformis (assembly GCA_034509125.1). Classification (NCBI taxonomy): domain Eukaryota; kingdom Viridiplantae; phylum Streptophyta; class Magnoliopsida; order Caryophyllales; family Aizoaceae; genus Monilaria; species Monilaria moniliformis. The sequence continues at coordinate 14,901 of JAYDZE010447237.1, forward strand.
TGTGGCTTTATTAGCAAAGCGTGTCAGCATAAATTGGCGGGGGGCCGAGGGGGTACGTTTTTAATGTCGTCCGAGTGGCAGTTTGGTAATACTGTTCCAATCTGAGGGCGATTGGAAAATCCCTCTCCAGAAACAGCTTACAGTTGCATTAGCAGCCAGCAAGAGCTGCAGACGCCAATTTTTTCACAAAAGAAAAGAGACTTCACTACCATACCCGCCTTTCTCTCTCTCAATCTTTACAGGAATTCTGCATTTTTAGAGAGAGAAAGCGCGGTTAGGAGATCTGAATCCACATCAAGTTCAAATCTGTTTCGGAGAGTCTCGTCAATTTGTCGCTCATCCGGATAGCTTCGTTTCCGTTTCTCTGGTAATTTTTCGTTTTCGCGTTTTATCTAGTATTGTGTGATTTGTGTTTCTTTTTTCTTTTTCTGGGAGTGTTAATTGAAATCTTGAGCTAGAATTGGAGCTAGATCGAGTGTGTTGGGCTAGTCTTGCTGGGTTTATTTGTTTACTTGTTTAATTGTTTATTTTTCAGAATTTTTATTCCTGATGATGCGAAGTTGGGATCAAGATTTTGGGGGCTATTGCGTGTTGTGAGTTCTTGAGAAAATCTTGAAGATTTTGTGTAGAAGAATTGAATTTGTCGTTGACATAGATGAAACTTCGGCTTCATAGTCGGGATCTCTTAGGAGCTGGGAAGTGTGATGGTTTCTTTGCATTTTCTGTGCACAATGGTGGGGAGCTGGTGCTTTGAGATTCTTCTCAGAGCAAGGTTTTGGCGAAGTTTCAAATTAGTTGAATTGATTGAGTGAAAGGGCAAACAAAAATAGATATTAGGAAGACTGAATAATGGAGGATTTGTCAAAATATGCACATAGTCCTGCCCATTTGGCAGTGCTTCGGCGTGATTATGCAGCATTGAAACGGATAGTGGCAGCGCTTCCTAAGTTGGCAAAGGCGGGGGAGGTGAATAACGAGGTGGAGTCTATGGCTGCTGAAGAGGATGCTGATGCTGTGTCTGAAGTGATTGACAGAAGAGATGTTCCGGGCAGGGAAACTCCTTTGCACCTTGCGGTGCGGCTGCATGACGCAATTTCCGCTGAGATTTTAATGTCAGCCGGTGCTGATTGGAGTCTGCAAAATGAGAATGGCTGGAGTGCACTTCAGGAGGCAGTTTGTACGAGGGAGGAGAACATTGCGATGATCATAGCCCGGCATTACCAGCCTCTTGCCTGGACTAAATGGTGCCGCAGGCTTCCCAGGATCGTGGCATCAGCAGCTCGGATCCGTGACTTTTATATGGAGATTACCTTCCACTTTGAGAGTTCAGTGATACCATTCATTGGTAGAATTGCCCCTTCAGACACTTACCGTATATGGAAACGTGGTTCTAA
>JAYDZE010447348.1:0-16292 GCA_034509125.1 Monilaria moniliformis
ATACTAACCTGTAAAGGAGCAACAGCAGGCAAGCATAGTGCCTCCAAGGCTTTCTTAGCATGTTCTGAAGGAAGTTCAGTGACAACCATACTGTGGATAATAATTTTCTAAACAAGTTAACACAACATAAAATACCAGCCAGTGTCTACAAGTCATAAAAATCATTAATACCTAAGAGCCTCAACTAGATGCAACGAGTCTTCAGCAGAAACCTTGAAGGGGCCTTCTCCAATCATTGCCCCTTGGTATATTTGAAAAAGACCATCCAAGGATCCACATAGTTTTTTCTTGCAGTCTAAAGCCAAAAAAAATATATAGGCAGAGTTCAAGTAAAATATAACTATTGCAAAGCCCAGTAACAGAGGAATAAACTTTTGTGGCAAGAAAGCAATAAGGTAAGAAAATAACGGACACAATAGAATATAAAAAATCTCCCACTGAAGAAAAGAAAATAATGCTTGAAATTACTCCAAGAACACCAAATTCCTTGCTACTATGCAAACTCATACAGACTAGGACCATCACCCAGAGCTACCCTATTAGAGATGAAGAAGATCACAATGTGATGAAGAAGAAAGCAATAATGATATCTGAGATATTACAAGAACAAAAACCATAAAGCATGAAATAAGAAGCTTAGAAAACACTGAATGTTAGTTTTAGCTGTAAACTATCACTAGTCAGGAAAACAAACATGAGAAGCTAAGCAAGCAAGACTATGTACCGTCACATATATGACGAAAAGCCACAGCAGCTGCAGCTGCAGTGTCCTCTGTTACACTCATGCCGCTAACAAGAATATTTATAAGAGGCGACAAGAATGAAGGTCCACTTGGTGCAGTGTCAAGCCATTTTGAGTAAGCCCCAATTACTAAGCACACTGAACAAAGAAATAAAATCATATTAATAACTAACTCGAGAACACTGAATCAAAACTACTCCCTGATGAGAAAGTGGTAAAAACATTTTGAGAAAGACAAAAGGATGGTCTTGTGGATTTTAGAACATACAAGACCATTACCTGTCTGCAGCAGCTGTGGTTGATGAGGAAGTTGTGGAAGTAAATTCATGATCTGACAAAACAAAACATGTTCGATGTGTCTGAATTGGTAAAGTGTTGAACAATTAGCATAACTGAACATCAAGACCAAATTTTTTGTGTGCGTGTGTTGGTTTAGTGGTAGTGTAGTTGCTGCCTCAGGTGAAAGGTCTTAGGTTCAAGTCCTCTGTCACGCGATGTATAAAATTATTTGTTCATTCACCAAAGAAAAAAAGCAAATTTTGTCTGAGCAATAACTAGGTAAAACATTGATCAATAGGAAACACCACAAAGAATGTGAAGCAGAGCTAGCATTATAATTGACAGCCTGATATTGGAGAATGTTCAAACCTGAGGCATCACATCTCCTTCAGAATTAGATACATAATCAGATATTGCTCGTATGCTATATAAAGCAGCTTCTGCTGGACGCCAATCAGTTTGCTGGCCCTGCCCGCAATTTCTAACAGCCTATACATCATGTAAAGGGGGAAATGAGACATGATTGATAAATATGTATTAACAAGGTTTTGAATTCAAAGAATTTCACGATTAGTATGATAATTATGTAGCATAAAGATCTTTAGTGTTATGCGGTCACTAGCTTGCAGTCTTCGGAGAGGGGCCTAATCTCCCAAGTGAGCCTGGGGTCCGAAGTCGTGGGCCTATGGTGAAGCCTTAAATCGTAGGCCTTTCAGCTCCAGTATTAATTTACCTACTGACTCTTTTTCAGATCTTTTTATTATGTTTCTTTCCAGAACTTGGGTTCAACGTGTATTTATTGCATATTGCAGGTTATATCAAAGTAATGAGAGTATGGAAGCTAAAAGAAGTAAGAAGTACTTTTACAAACCATAAGGGAAGTTACTTGTATCATATACAATTATTATGAGTTGTTCCTAATCTTTAGGGAAACAAGAAAATACTGAGTGCAACGCACACAACTGGCAGATCTCCAATATCTTTTCCATCATAAGCCGGAACTAGAACTCTGCCATTCTATCGTATATATACATAGAGTATGGTGTTTGGCACATCATAAGAACTTATAACATAGCCGTTGACTTCTTTTCCATTGTGGGCAAAATATATAAAAGATGAGGGATCCTACAACCAAGAATTTACTGGCTGCAAAAGTTGCCTTAGGGTCTGCCTTTAATAATTTGTTACAGGACTTCTCAATTTTAAGGGTTGACAGACAGGATCTCTACAGCATAAATGAGATTACATGTACCTCAATAAGCTTCATGTAAAGAATCTTCAGTGTAGCATCACCACCTAAAACTAGAGCTGCATCAATGAGGACATCGGCAACAGCTGCCAGCATGATAGTTTTGTGAAAAACCAGCAAAAAAATGTCAGATCATAAAATATGTCACCTCAAAAGGTCTAGTGGGAGGGGGAAGACATATAAAGTTGACATGGAAGACAAAAACAAGGCTATGAAGCTAAAACATACAAGTCATGTGTACATTAAATAGAAAAGGTTCCCAGTGCATATGGTGAGAACAGATGAAATAATTCTGAATGCTTCATATGCAGAACGCGTGTTTGATATGCCTAACAAATAATCCATTTGTCCCCGAAAAATAGGCCTAATGGGGTGCGTTAATAAAAGTGGTTGGTGTATTGTGAATGGAGAAAGGGTCCCACCTTATGAGTAGTGTTAATAGTGATAATGAGTGGAAAGTGGTGGGCCATGTTGGTATAAATAAATAAATTGATGTATTGGGGTAATATATTGTGGGGTAATATCTATAAATGGCAATGAACTAATTTTTGTGAACGTACCAAAATGGTGAAAATGGACTATTTTTTGGAGATTGAGGGAGTATAAGTTTATGGTAATAATTAAGAGATTACACATGAAGCTTCTCATTGGAAGAACAGTTTTGGCTTGACTAATTCCAAGGCAATAAAGAAAATGTTTCTTCTATGTATATCATATTTAACGGTTTGTTGCATATTTCATCTGTTCATCATTGGTTCAACTCGTCTCATATTTTTGTTTTTGGCATCAAACTGAGTGCCATCAACTGTGATTAAAAATATATATAAATTACACCATTAGATGATGTAGAAACATGCAGCAAACCATTATCAGATCAAACAGCAAATGTACCATATCTGGTTTGCTTAAAATCTTTCTGGTCCTCTCTTGAAAGATCTGCATAATCCTGGGGATATTCAACTTTGACACTAACCTGAGAGAACAATAATGACAGCTCAATCATATAAGAAATTATTATTAATAAAAGAGTGTTGCTACCCTAAAAAACAAGTAACCTCATTTGAACCACTTGGGAAACTGTAAATAAGAAACAGTCCAGAGTCATATCCTCAAGATATCATTATGATGGTCACACAATTACAGCAAACAAAATTTCTGCAGCCTGAATATCCATTTTCACATAAATCAAAGATTGAAGATAGCCTGGATACTTAAGTAGCTATTGGCATGTAAATGCTAAAGAGAAGAGAAACTATGATTTAATATATTAATACAAAAGAAATATAATTGTCTTGAAGATTATGCAGGGTAGAGCTTGGTCATGTATATATAAGCCAACCTATAATTTAAACCATTCAACAACCTCTACATTAGATTATTTACAAAAGAACTTCCTCACGATTGTCATGAATCTCTGGAATGTATTTATTTCATCTCAAAGCAAATGGGAAGAAAAACACCAAGACATTTGAAAACCATGTTATGATCTTATTTTATTTTGGAAAAAGAATATTACCAGTCTGGAACAAAATGGTGCTTTGGCATTCTTAAGGAACTATGCAAATGCTTCCATTTTGTATTAGAAGAAACTTAATCTCAATCCAAAACCTAAAACTATGTGAAGAACATAAGAAAAGCCTCACCAAGGAAACAAGTGCTTCATATGATGAACGGAATGCCAGTAGCTGAGGGGATTTCTCAGCTTCAACAGATGGTTCGTCACCATATGGATGATGATTATTCCTAATACATTAGAAATTATACAGTCAAATAATGATCTATACACATACATAACCTTAGAACAGAAAATGTCAGTACCTCTCAATTAATATAATTTGAAGACTATGCCAAAAGTTAAAGGTCATTGAAGCAATATCAAATTCTGGATGTGAAGTAACTTCAAGTAGTGCTTGCACGATCACCAATGATTCATCAGAACCTGAAGACAAGAGTTACTTTTTATTGTAAGAAGCGCCCTGTTATACAAGAAGCAATTGCTAATGTCATGCTTCTGCCTATGTGCATACACATGAATATGTATATCTAGATAGGTAAATATATATCCTCACTAAGATACAAATTAATTAAGCATGTGTAAAACCCTGCATAAAGTGATACTAAATTTAAAAGCAACCAAGTCTGTAGAAGGTTGCAAGGCATTGCAGGCTATATACCAGTAGCAATCAATTCAACGTATGCATCTCCCATGTCAGCAAATAAGCGAGCAACAGCCTTCACATCCTCCTCATCCTGAGATCAGTGGTGAACAGTTGTCATATAGAAATATCACATACAACTGCACAGAAGAAAGTATAAAAATGGCTTTCAGGGCGTTCCACAGGTATCTTGTAATGCAAATCATAAATTTAATGTTTATCTAATTATCTCTAGCAGACTTGTCATATATACATATACATATATGACATGTTGAATCTAGTCCCATGTTCTTTCCACAAAATAAATATAACCAAAATAGCAAAAAAATGGTTTCTTCTGGATCCCAGACCAACTCTAGGTTATATTATTCATCAAATTGCACTTGCTTTTACATGCTCCTTGTTTCAATCCAGATTCTGATTACCCTTATATGAAACTCATGAGTAACATCTAAAATAACACCTCCGGAACCATTTGTTGAATTTACATTAGTAACCTTCAATGCCATTTCACAAAATCACAACCATAGGCACCATTCCTCCATGGTAACATTGTCACTATGCAAGAAAAGTTCTTAAGAAACACAACTTATATAATTTACATTATGCAGACGTACATCAGGAGGACTAGATGTCCCTCCATTTTCATCTAACAGAGCCTACTCTACAAATATCACATTCCAGTCTCAAAGAATATCATTTACATAAAAATCTATAAATTGTTGTCTTAAAACCCACATTGAAACTGACTTTCAGCCTTCCCCATACATATCAGAAGAAATAATGGTGAGGAATGGTTTTAAAGGAAGATGGATGACCAGATGCACATAATTTTTCCCCCAAGGCTCACCCGCTGGGAGCAAGCTGGTCCAGTCTCCCAGTTTCTGATAATAAACCTTAGTTGCTAGACATGGATCTTCATTTTGCACATCTTGTTAGTTTGCAGATTGTGAGGCTAATACGAGGTAGAAATCTAATGGAGTTACTTTTGCTGGAAGAAACTCAATTGACCTTCTGACACAACTCTGAATTGGAGGCTCAAGCCAGAGAACTCAAACTCCAACCTTTCAATTCCAGCCTATTATTGTCTAAGATTTCCAACCAATACTTAAGTCAAATAACTAGACCAGAACCATGTCAAGAATCGTGTAAAATGTAAATAGCAATGGACACAAGAAGATAATTTCTGAAAGTCGAATTGGATTTTGAAAATGAGCATATAAGTTACAGAATCAACTATGAGACACAGCACAACTTTCAAGCATCTAAATGGTTTATAAAGTGAGGAAATGACTTCATGTAAACAGGCATCATCTTTGACAAATAAAATAACAGATCTGAACAGAACACGATACTCAAAATGGAAAAAACTCAGACCCTACTTATGTAATACCTTGGATGAATCTCTAAGTTGAGGCTTCAGATTCATAATCCTAGGCACAAGTACTTGAATTAAGGGCATCTGAGAAGCAACTCCATCAAGGTTTCTCACTGCTGTATAGTGAATCAATTCAGAAATAACTGCAGGTAGAGAATGGATAAAGATAAGCATCCTGGATACTGTAGCATTCATGATGATCCTAAAGAACCTAATAGAATCAATTGGAAAAACATCATGCGAGAGAGAGAGAGTAATCTGGAAGAAGTGTGCTGCATTGCCTATGCATTTCTAAACTTTATGTGAAGTTAATTTCTGAAGCCAAATCCAAATCTTTGAATCCTACCACCAGATTTACTTCACCTATGTTCTGAATAGCTGATGCAACCAAAAAGCTTAACTAGGCCACACACGTAAGTGTTGAGGCCATTCAAGAGCTAATTGAATCAGCTTCCCCCACTAAATATGACAGCTATCTTTAGTTTTGTTGAATTTGAATCATACTACTACCCATACTGATCCAAAATGCCATGCTAATATAGAACCCAAGATAATATAGCCTGTACTTTATCAATCCAAAAGCAAACTAGAATTTTTTCATATCAAGAATTTTTCTCTTTCTGGCAAACCATCACTTTGATTTAGGTTTTCATTGTTGACACTGTCAGCCAATTGTTCTTACATTTAAAATAGAAGTTCATCTCCATTCAGAAAATCATTTCCCTGTGACTCAGCACTAGATAAACCAGTAAAAGTCCTGGGGGAACAAAGATGGTATATCTATTTACATTAACCAAATTCTATCAGAATGAACATGATAGAAGTCTATAACAAAATGCTTAGGAAGAGACCCACAAAGATTGAAGTGTAATATAATGCACAATGTGATGAAAGAATTAGCATGTGACTTCCACAAACCATTAACAGATGCTTCAGACAGCACATCACTATTCAAGCCTGAGAGAGCTGTGAGCACCAACGGATGTGAAGCCAGAGCTGAAGCTGGAATCCTGGAACCAATATTATGGTAAGTTCACATGTCACTATGGAAGAAGTGAATTTACAGCTAATTCAGTGGTGGAACCAGGGGAGTGGAGGGGGGAGGGGACTATAGCCCTTCCTAATTAGAAAATACCCCTCAGTAGGTTGGGGTTGGCGGTTTCCCGGGCCACAGCCCCCATAAAGGCTGTAGCGCCGCACAACCCCCTTCTATACATACATTTAATACCAGCTGCCACCATTTCTCACAAAAGAACAAATATAACTTCACCAAATTTCAATCAATACTAATGTTTAAATGTATTAAACATTTTCAAATTTCAACACTTTCACGATTATGATTTTTGATTTGATAACATGTTATTCTCAAATTTCTTAGATTGCACGAAAAAGAATACATTAGATGGTAGGGCTCCTGCCACTGAACTAAAGGTGCATGTAGTCATTCAAGGATCCATTGGAAAGACAAGCTGATTTTGATTGCATGTACCACATCTAAAAGAAAGCATGCTTCAGAAACAAATATTCATATATTTGATGTCCTAAAAGCCATTCCTTTGATGTCCAGGACACCGAGAGTTACTTATTCTAGATGAACAAGCCAGTTCTTCACTTAACTCGTCTGTGGTAAAGTGAGATATACTAAGATCCGTGATGATAAAGCATACTATTCTCTATCCGATAATATCAGAAAATGCAGGCAACAAGCATACATACAAGAATAAAGTTCCAGTTTATATTTGGTTTATGTAGAAAGAAGTGATACCTGTGCCTTAGCCGTAGCCATGAAGCAAAAGCCTCAAGCGCCTGCCAAAGTTAGAAAGGAATTTAGAAAGACATGAAGCAACTTTCAAAAAGGCAATATACAAAGAGTCGCAAGGATTGTACCAATATATTCCTAATAAGTATGAACTTCGACTAGCTGATGTTCTTGTAGTCATTAGTTTATAGGATATTCCTAATATACTCATTATTAACAAAATACACATCCAGATAGTTCAATATTTAGGGATTTATAACAAACCCACAAGTATGAACTTCACGACAGAACATCAAATAACATAGCATACCTGTTCCGACAGTCCATTTATGTTCAAGCAAGCAGTTAAGACATTAAGAGCAATCTCCATCCCAGCAGCAAGTTCATTTTCAAAACTCCGGCGTCTATCAGGACGAACTGCTATTTTGTAGTTGAAAACTTCCTGAATTAAAGGACATTGTTGTTAGCCATTCTTTATTAAACCAATAAAAGAGATGAAGATAACTCCACACATATTACAACTTACAAGATTCACTACAAACTCCGATTAAGAAATAATTAAACTTATCTAAAATATAAAAGTGCTTATCCAGCCGAATCAAATTCTAAACTAAGAATAGTTTCATCATAGCTTGTTATTTGGCTGGATACAAATTAGATAAACAGCCATGCCTGCACACACACACACACACACACATATATATATATGCTTCACACAAGTAATACGAATAAAACTGTTCCAACAGCAAGCAAGCCCAAATACCAATTAGACATTTTTAACAAATACGTATCATGGGGCTGCTATAACACCCTTGAGCTAAAAGGGATTGACTCAGGGTTCTTTGGTAATACATCAAAGATTACATATTAAATTATCACCATGAATCAAAACAAAACTGAAGAGTGTAACCATTGTTAGCTGTACTGAGCATTGATTTATATAAGATCTGTAGAGCCTGACTTTTGCCAATCTGCACATTCTCTTCCAGAATAGTGCCATTAATTAATTCAAGTCAAGCTCAACCATAACTGCTGAACTCATGCGCATATAAAGGACACCCGTGACATGAAACTGAACACCATAAACGGTTTTTCTTTTTTAAACTTAATATTCTAAAGCAGAAGAGTTTTTCACAAGAACATGTCGGGGCACAAAGTTGTTAATTCAGTACATGATTATGATGGTTACAGCCATCTGCCAATTAAGAAACATTGCATATACATATACATATATATATATATATATATATGTGTGTGTGTGTGTGAGAGAGAGAGAGAGAGATGGGAAATAACTGATTTCTCAATATTTGTATTTTCACGTACCTCAGGTAAGACTCTCAGAAGTTCCAGAAAACTTGGTATGCATTCAGGGTGTGAATTCATCTCATCTCTTATCCAATTTAAAATACCACCATCTCCCCAGTCTTCTGCTGGTACATGAACAGCCAATGCAGCCACTGCAAGACTAATCTATATCTCCAGACATTTAGCCTTCTTTGAATTGAGACGTAATGAACCAATTGAAGTAACAAAGATTTACCTGAGTCCTAACTTTAGGAGGTCCCTTGTGAAATGATTTCAGTAAAGTCTGCATAAAGTAGATGCAAAATCAAAAGACTGCAAAATGTCATGGTTTTGATAAAGGTTGTTCTAACAATAGATGTGGCATCTCAGACATAATATAAAAAAATCAGTGAATGAAAGACTCAACAAAGAATTGAATGATACCCACTAAAGGTTTTAGCTGCAGCCACACATTTTTCAGGGGAAGAGAGAAAATTTAACACAGAATACTGAGGAAGGATGTTATGGATCAGAAATGCACAAGCTATTAGTACATCCTTACATTTAGAGAAATCCGTAGCGGACGAAAAGCTTCAGAAGGTAGTTCTTCAAAATCACGCTGCACCTGCTTAGAGAACACTTATAAATCATCTTGGCATACCATCAGCGGTTTTATAAAGAATTAATTAACAAGGAGTAAATAGAATCTGGATTCTAACCAAAAAAAGAAGAAGAAGGAACTAATTACCTTGCTTCTGAGAGTTTGAGAGCAGAATATAGAAGTTTCTATATTGCTGGAAGTATCATGAAGCAAATTATCCGCCACCTATTCACATGCAGCATGATCATGAAAATTCAGACAATTTTATTTTTGAGTGGATCTGATTTTCAGTAACAAGGACCAGAAAGTGGACGAGTGGAGAAACATGGCCCTTAATGTTTTATAGGAAAATGCTAGAATAAGGAGGGGTAGCAAAGAAGTGGAACGGATCACATTAATTTCACTTTTTCTAGATGCCTCAATTACTTTGCACCACAACTGGTGATAGTCTGTATATCTATATAGTACACACCTAACATAACAACGACTAAGAGTCTCCACCCACTGCACATCCAGGATAAATTGTTCCCACAACTTCAGACCATTAAAGCAACAATTTTGAAAATAATTAAAAACAGCAAGAAACAGACTGAAATGATGATTTAATTTGCTTAGTAATAAGAAGCTCTTATAGAAATTTCAAAACAAGTCGATATAACAGTATTGCTCCAGTCCTATGTATTTTAACGATTCTCTCCCCCCAGAATGTAATAACTGGAGACTCCAAGTTATAGGGGGCATTCAAGTTTCTCGAGATGATAAGAAAATTAAATACAAGGGACCCCAAAACTTAATATCGTTGTGTTTGTAATTTTTCAGTAGCTCTGCAGAATATGACCTAAATTGATTAGTAAGATGTAGTAGTTATTTGATCATGTATGATACTAAAGATTAGCTGAATAGAGTTCATCAGCTTTTAATTATGATAACTGAGTGCCAACTGAATTCTGAACAACAACCACAAAACTCAAATAATCATCTGACCATTGTGATACTCATCCCATAGGTCTTATATAAAAGAGGCATTCAATTCTCTGTTTAGATCATTGTAAATTAACAACAGCTCGTGTTGTATAGAAATATTATCTGGCCTAAGCTATTATCACTCAGTACTCCATATTTGTAGAACCACTTAGAGGTCAACCGAGATTGTAAATTTCTTGGAAACATAGATTATTATGTCAAACAGCTTTCTCCAAAGGAAGAGGATGCAGGATGCATATCTCCATCAGCTCATCAGTGGCTTTCACATTTGCTTTTCAACCTTTCTGCTCTAATGCAAGAGATCTATGTTCAGATTCTATGTTGATGTTCTATAGTTATCAGAAGCATCTTAGCCCTTGAAATTCACTTCTGCGGTATTATATATTACTTGAAACTTGAAAGATGCCAAACAGTCAAAGTAGTAATTATCAAGCAAGTAATGATTAACCCAGACAAATCAGGCACCAAATAACACCCAGAAAATAAAGTTTCTTGAGTAATTTGGGCACCAGATCACTACAACTCAGAGAAAAGGGAAATACAAACGAGATATGCATTTGCTGCCACTCTATGCTAACTATGTCATTAAATAGAGCTATCAACTTTTCTTTTCATATTGTGAGTGCACAAATATCTTAAAACAACTAGTGAGAAGCCAACAGCTCGTCGCAGATAGCCAAACATTTATAAGAATACGACATCAGTCAATGCAATGTGTTTTTGTTGAAAAGGAATCCTGAAAGAAGTCCAAGAAAACTGAAAGTCTGGGACTTTAGCAATGAAGTTTCACTAAGCAATAAGGCATTCTAGTTTGGCAACTCTTAGTGGACTAAGAATGCCAGACCTTGAAACCTCCAGTATTGCTTGGTAAAAGCCTCAAAATAGAAGGCAATTCTTCCCAACCTTTCTTCAAATTCAACATTTATTTTGCCATCAGTATTCACAAGAATTCACTATATGTCATTCAGGCAGTGGACTACCACCTAGCCCCAAAGTAGACAGAACTTTGCAAACAGGCACTTCCCGCCGGTGCCAATGTTAATTTTGTTGTTTTCTCTTTGTTTTTCACAATATTCTCAAACTCCAAATTATATTATCAAATTCCAAAAAGAACACGAGAATCTGTAAAAAAATCTGAAAAGGGTTTCGAGCCCACCTAAGCTGCCCGGCACCTAATCTGGCCGACTAGGTCAAATCACAGCACCTGGCAGCTGCCTAGGTGACATCTTCAAACACTGTTTGCCGCATCAAAAAGACATGAAACCACAATGCACTTGCAAGTAGCACATTTTCTTAAAAAGCATATGAAACATAACTTTTTGCATACAGCAATATCTAAAACCATGCGAAAAACCACAAATGCCACAAATCAATGGATCAAATCCATACTTGATAAGTAAACTATCAAACCCAACCGTGTATCGACAGAGGCCTCAGCAACTTCTGACTATGAAATGCATATCAGAACGCTATTCAGGCTAAAAAACCGAGACTCCATCACAAAACAGCAAGTACATACTAGTCAAATACTTCAAATTCAAAAGTCTGACACGCTCACATTACTCCAAAGTCCAAACCCACCTTCCCACTAAAACCCCAAAATATCTAGCTGAAAAACGTCAATGCCATTCCTCACGAAATTCAAACAAATAAACCACTACAGCCGCGTCCAAATCCGAGGTCAAAAGCATTCTTTAGTTAATCTGGATCAACACTCCAAATCCTCATTACAATCAACAACCAATAAACCCACTAAAAATCCGGCAATCAGTTCAAACATAAAATATAGCGGCAATCTCCGCGAGAATCACCTGCCAAGCATCAATCGTGCGCTGAAAATCCTGAAGCCAGCGATCGGCGTGCATCCTAACGGCGTCGTCTGGATGGTGGTAGAGCGCGTTTAGGGCTTCCTTCACAGTGTTCTGCAGCTCCATAATTTGTGCTTCTGTTGCAGCCGATTGATTGGCGGATTGATACAGAGACAGAGGAATTGATGATGAATTGCGACTGATTTTGCTGTGTAGTCGAGCTGTTTCAAATTGTGTGTCTATCTGTAAGTATGTTTCTGTGCAGATGTGTGTATGTATATATATTAGTGCGTGTCTGTGTGTGTGTTTTTGTGCTATTTTATAGTGGTGCGAAAATGCGAATGTGTGTGTGATTGTCTCTACGGGATTTATTTCAAAAAATAATATTCTTCATTTCTCCTCCAAAAAGAGGTAATTTTATTTTTTTCATTCTTTTGATTGGTTATTTATTTCAGAAGAAAAAAAATGTGTCGGGATGTGGAACTGAATAAATAAAAATTATGTTTAAATAAATAGTATAATACAGTGTTACTATTAAAGGGTATTGATCGAATATTTTTCAACTGGAATTTTTTTAAAATTGTAATGCAATCTATTCTGTTTGTCTATTCTATTATTTAAATAATACTGTTGACTATAAAAAATAGTCTTTTAGGAAATGCATTATATATGTTTTGAACAGAGTATTGATTGAAATTTATTTAAATTTTAAAGCAATATATTTTGTTTATTTATTAAGTATTAAAATTTCAGGGCATGGGTATTTCTTTTTTCTTGTCACAGTGGTGTTTACTAATAAATGTAAACAAAATATCTGAAATCTTAATATCCGATTCGAACCAAACTGAAATATAAAATTTGGTTCGGGTCGGATATATGAAAAACCGAAAAATCGAAGTTGAATTTAAATTTAATATTATTATTATTATTATTATTATTATATATATGTACATATATTTTGGCTTTTAGGAATTTTGGGGTTCTTTCAGTTTTTTTTTATATTTTTATGAAAATTATGTTTTTTTCGATTAAGTTCGATTTTAATTTTCAGAAAAAATAAAAATTTTGGTCCGATTCAATTTTGATTAATCGAATCGAAAATCGTATCCTTGCATGTAAAATTCAAAGTCAAATTTTTCCATAGTATATAACAAGTGTCGAGTAAAATCTTAAGAAAGTTCTTTTATGTTTATGCTTTAATTTTTCCAATGTGCAGCTAAAAGTTTCTTTGAGAGATTGATAGTAGTGACAAAAGAATAACAAAAATATATTCTAAAATAAATATATTTTGACATTCTGAATTTGTTTTCGATATTAGTGTAGTAGAGGTGGTCTCGCGTAAAGATGGTGGAGACCACACCTTAACGAAATTGATAAATACTAATTAAAATTAATCATAATTGAATGTGGTCTCACACTTCCTCGCACAAGGACTCCTCATAGGAAACTTTGTCAAATTAAAAAATAAAAATAAATAAAAGAACAAAGAAACAAATGAACTTTAAACAAACTTGTTAATGATGATCAGGTCAAGTTGATAAAGGTCTCTCTCTCCAAATCAATTTACGACTTGATTAATGCTCATTGTTTGGTATATCGTCTCTAAAAATAAGAAGATTTAATCTAATAGGTAGCAGCACCAAACACCAAACGAGCTCTGACGAACTAAACAACAAAGCCTTTTTGAGTGATGATGTTACAATGCAAAAAATTCATATTGAATTTTAAGTTTTCAAGTGTTCAATCAAGATCTCCATATAGAGTATAAGTTGTTACAAAACCTCTGAACTAAGCCTCCAATATTCCATGTATACGTTTGGGGCTTCAATAATGGACCTCGACTTTGGTGCTCTAAAATTTAATAGTTCAAATTCAAAACGAGAAAGTTGGGTCCACAAAACAGTGTAAAAACCAATGACAAGTACTAATATTAGTACCAATACGGCCATAACACAACCATGAATACGACCATGAACACGGATTTAGTCGCTCATTTGTATACTTACTATCTCGTGCACATAATTATTGCAACTACTTTTATAATAACTTTAAAACGAGCATATTTGATGCACACGGTTCAATCTTGGATCGCACTATGGCTTCATGGCTTTGTTGATATATTTAATATGCACAAACGGTAAACAAAAAGAATGTAGGAGATTGGTAAGAAGATTAATACACAAATTTAAGTTTATACCAAGTTGAAATGTGTATATTAAAATAAAACTTAAACTTGAAGCCTACGTGACCTAACCTTTTCAACTAAGTTGTTAGGCCAATTAATGGAAACACTTTGAAGATATATTAGCTTGCTTTTCGTAAATTATTAAACTAATGTATATGACATTGTGTCATCTTTTGTCCTTTCTTATATTTTAATTAAAACACTATAACTGCAATATGTATGTCCAAACAAAATTACAAAAATCAATGATTATTCGTTCAAGATAAAGATATAATTGTGTTTAAAGTTCTCAAGTGAGACTTTCGTAGAACTAACAAATATATTAATGTCAAATTTATTAAGGTGGACCTCATTTAATATCAGATAACGATATGATGCTTAAATTGATTTATCGTAAATATGGATTATATTTAATACTATCAATGAAATGTAGAGCTCAGATATAATATTGGTTTGATGATAGCTTGACAATGATAACATGACTGCTAGACGTAGAAGGTGTGTGATTTGTAACGAATCCACATCGTTATAATTCTTTGCACGTTTGCATATAAACATGCAAATCAAAACACTAAATAACTAAATATATACATATATTATTTTTCTTTTTTAAAATATGATTAATAATAATTCTCTATATATCTTTGTGGTGATCTGAATCCTCGATCTATTAGCTGGAGAGAAAACGTTTTACCAACTAAGTTGCGCTTTATCGTCATTTTTAGGTTGTTTATAGGTATGCGTTTTAAATTTTAAGGTTGAGTTGGATCAGTCAGAACTCATCGAGCCAATACGTGGCCTCGTGCATGGTGTTGGCTTGGACTTTTTTCAAACGTATTAAAATATGATCTAGCCAAACCAAAAATTATGGACTTTTTATTAGTGCATCCTTATTGCCGCCGTTGAATGAAGGAAAACAGCGGCCCCCACACAAAGGCGTGGATGGACGGCGAGGCTACCGCGCCGAAGCCGGGAAATGGGCCAGGGGAGCGACTGAAAGCGGGGCTGCGGCGGCCGCGCTGCCCCCTCCGCCGCATTATTTTTTTTTGGTTGTTGGATTGTGTAATGCAGATTTGTGCAGAGAATAGTGTGGTGTAGGGAGATGGGTCACAAGATTAATTTTGCCATCTATAAGACCCACTTCCATTCACACTTTCATCACTTTTTTTCTTCACTTTTGTTCCATTACTTCCATCTCATTTTATGGATCCAAATTATGTTAATTCGAGTTCTGATTCGGATGAAATGGATAACATGATTGAATTGGCGGTGATGTCGCATTATAGGAGAAGGAGAGTTGCGCAGGCTCGAGTTGTGCGTCCTCGAGCTCCGAGGACGTACATACACCGGTAGCGTGAAATTGCCGATCAACGACTAGTCGCAGATTATTTCTCCGACGAGCTACGATGGGGTGTAGATGTGTTCCGTCGACGGTTTCCCATGAACAATCCTTGTTCATGCGCATTGCAAATACGTTGGCAGGCTGCAACGAGTATTTCCAGCAGCGCCCCGACGGTGCAGGCAACGATGGACTCTCGACGCTGCTGAAGTGCACGTCGACGATTCGCCGGCTAGCATATGATACCTCATTGGACATGTTCGATGAGTACCTCCATATCTCAGAAGCAACGGGCCGGGATTGCCTGAAAGCATTTTGTCGCGGTGTCGTCGAAGCCTTCTGCGATACGTATCTGAGAAGGCCCATGGTGCAAGAAGCCCAAACATTGATGAATATGCACGAGATGCGTCACGACTTTCCCAGTATATGCTCGGCAGCATCGACTGTATGCACTAGGAGTGGAAGAATTGCCCGTCCGCGTGTAGAGGCGGCTTCACCAGTGGATATAAGGGCACACATCCAACTATA
>JAYDZE010447459.1:0-16292 GCA_034509125.1 Monilaria moniliformis
TCTTGATTTTTATCTCACCTACCAAACAACAACATTAAATCATTATCTTGTCTCAACAGTAAATTTTAATCTTAAAGTCCATCTCACCTTATCTATCTCGTCTACCCTACCAAACGGGGCCTTAATATGTTCCTTCGCAGGTTATTATACAAAAGCCTAGAATCGTATCATCTTATAAAATACAAAATTGTATAAACACAATAATTTTTTTTATAACTAGACATTTGTTATAGGTAAAAAAATATTTAATGTGAAAGATAAATGTATCATACCTCCAATATATTTAAATTGAGTAACATTTATTAGTAAAACTCAGAAAATGAAGTAAGAAACACCAACAAATTTCCAATTGACTAAGTTATAGGATTATGGCTTATGAGATAATTTAATCAAAAATGACCAGCAAAATATTAATATTTATTTCCACTATCATAAAATTGTTATTACACATAACTACATAAAAAGCATACAACAAATTAGAGATATGTTGAAGACACATTGCAAAAGCGTAATCTTTTGGGTATTAAGAGTAATTGATGTAGTGAAGCTAAATAATTGAACCCGAAATCAATCCAAATCGAAATTTTGAACTCTGAACCAAACCCAAATTCGAAATGCTTAATGCTTTGCCCTAGATTGTATTTTTCCTTTCCGTTTTAGACAAACAGATTGTATTCCATATTATAATGTAAGAATAGCACTTGACGCTAACAAATAAGCTAAAAAATAAGCAACATAATTAGCACTATAACAAAATTGCACATTCTGCGAATTTTCGTGAAAAAAATAAAATAAAATACATTCACGACATACGATACATTATGAATAATTTTTCTCTCTTTGGATTTCATATTTTCATTATTTCAAATTGTAAATTATTCAATTTAAACTATTTGGCAACCACTACTGATCACAAATGCATTTTACATGATATGACGCTTACCTCCCAATGTATGTATACTGTTAGTCTGTTACAGTAGCAAGATTCAATTAAATCACTGGACCTTGGAAATTAAGTACTGTCAATATCTGACACACTGGATTTCCGATTCTCATATATTTCCTTCTTAATTAATAATATCTTTCTCCTCAAAGAATTAAAACGTGAATTCAGAACTCATGCCAGCGTTCTCGTGAACTCATGATGTATTTTCTCATTCGTTATTTACCTTTGTTAAATGTAAAGTTGAACAAGAGAGAGAGAGAGAGAGAGAGAGAGAGAGAGAGAATGATGGTTATTGGTAGCACTACTACCATCACTTTATAATTATTGCAAATTAAATGATTACTTCAACGTTGAAATCTACATATTAGTGCAAGAAAAGTATAGAAGGTTGCGCCTCCTGAACATGCTTATGGTTCAATGACACATCACTATATTTATTGATTTAATTATTTCTACTTACTACTATATTTGGGTGCCTAGAAAAAAAATGGTTAATATCAGAAATCAAAGATTTTAGATTCAAATTCATCGTACATGGTCTTTAATTTAATATTACAATTATCTAAAACAAGTTAAGAATTTAAATGATCTATTAGTGATATTAGGGAGCACTTAGGAAAAGGATTTAAAACGACGTCTTTTGTGTTTATGTGGCCAGATTAATAGTAATACTTTTGTGTTGTGAATATATAGGTCCCATCAATTTAATAATTTAGATATTATAAGCATAACTACTACAATAGCTTGTTAAAATATGAATTATTGTAGCATGTATTGTCTAATTAAAATCTAAATCTAGGCGGTTATAAGCTTAAATTAGGTACTCCGGTGATCTCTTCAACGGTGGTTTCTCTACTAATCACATGTTGCTTTATGCATTTGATCGGTCATGCATGGATGCTCTTTGGATATACGTTTTACATGAGAAGCCATGTTTGCTTCTTTTTCATAGTAACAATTATGTAGCTGTTTCATTCATGTGTCATACATGGCTGGATATATATTCATTTACTTACTTCCAATGTATTATTAAATATATTAACTGAAAATTACTACAGGGCTAAAATTGTCACTAAATTAATATAAGAATTTTATTTTTTTTCGGACTAACATTGTCACCAAATAAACTCATGGGGCTAACGAGTGCACTTTCCTTTCGATTAATGCCTAAATTTGTATTATTCATCGCTATTCTAAAAAATAATATTTATTATAAATTTACAACTATTTTGAAAGTTTATGTCTGATTTGTTACTAATCTAAAATTTTGAGATTGTTTTAGACAATAAATATTGGTTCACAACCACGCCGTTTCTCTAAAGTCTATGTCCCTTAGGAAAAATTCATCTACCATGTCAACTTACCTTGATCTGAGAATATTTGGAGGTAATTGTGTCACTATTGGACACATTGTACATTTAAAAAAAAAACAAATAAAATTACTGGGTTAAAACTATGCATTTGGATATTTTAAAATTTTAGTTTAAATAAATAAAGTATTTTTTTTTTTACAATTGCAATATTTAAAGCTGGTTGTGCCACAATAGCTTTGAACTTGAAATGTTTAGTTTCAAATAGTAATTACTCAATCGCTAAACACACGAAATAAAGTAATTATATATCTATGGCCTACGGGCTACAGGTATTTTGTTTAAGGGAAGGTCAATAATCGAATTTCTTAGATAAAAGATAGATAGGTGTGTTATTTTGAACGGAGATCTAGCTCCCCATCTTCCAAAAAAAGAAAGAAAAAAAAAGGTAAATGTATTTCCCCAACAAAAAGGTGGGAAAAAGAGAAGTGAGACTCATAAGTAGTGCAAATTAAATAATTAAATAATTATAGGGTCATGGATGATGTAAGAAATTCTGTGTGAATCGTGTGATCGATCAAGCGATCAAAACTCAATTTTCAAATGCTATAACAAACCATCAAATTAATTATTATTTTTTGTATACTTTTCAAAATATTTAGTTATCATAATTCATATGGTCATGTGTGCATTAGTCTATTTATTATTAAATATGCAGTTTGCAAGTTTCACGTGCCAACTGAAATGCTTGCATCGTGCTTGTTAATAATTAAACTGATGATCAACCCACTAAAATTTGTTTATTTTAGAAAATCTTTCGAATAAGATCTAACATATGTGATAACGATTAAGATAAAACCTTCTTTAAACAAATAACGATTTAAACTCCACTAAAGCCATAAACATCATTAATATCGACCATTAAAGTGATTAGCTTTAGTGTACATGAACATGATAATCTTATATGACACTCTCATCATTGCTATATATGAATTTTATAATACAAAAATCTTAATTAAATATTATATAATATCTAATTTCATTTATTGATTTTATATATCCAATGATTAAAACTTATTGCGCCTTTTTAATCTTTAAAAACATTTGTAATGGTAAGAATTGTGTAAATAATTTTTTTACTTTTGATATTAAACACAAAAAATGCATATGATTAAATAAAAATATGTATATTATTGAAATAAATATGCATAGTGTCAAATATAAATATACATAGAGTAAATGCATTTTTTTATAATTTCTAGAACTGATCTCTACACAAAAGACGCATGCTGTTAAACACAAAAATTCTTTCTATTGAACACAAAATGTATAATATTAAACATAAAAATACACATATATATATATATATATATATATATATACACATATTCAGATTTTACAATAATTTGGAACTGGTCATTTTTTCTTTAAATTCAACGAAATTTCATCATGTAGTAATACTATATGTATATCTTTTACACTTAAAGTGCGTTCGTTTTGGTTGTAAAATTTTATGAGAAATTGAAGGATAAGAAATTAAAGTTGGGAAAATTTTATCACACCATTTTTTATAACACACTCTCTAGCTAGGATGAAAAATGAGAAAATATTATTACATCGGTACTCCATGACAATATTATTATCATGAATTTGAGTGAAAAAAGGAGGAAAAAAGGGATGCCAGAACTTTTGTTCCATGCTGCCCAAGACAAAATTATCCACCTTACAGAACATGTGAAAAAAGTGTAAAAAGAATGAAAATATATGTTTCCCATCTTTTTACATCAAAGATAATGCACTCTTAGTGTTATACCCTAAAAATACATGTTGTTCATAAAAATATACATAATATTAAACACAAATTGCATCTGAATCATTCAAAATTTTTACTATGGATATTCAAAGTACTCTCTTTGTACAAAAATATTATTGCCATTTTCGTCTATTCACCAAGAGTTTGGTGTTTTTATTTTAGGACATAAGCTGTTATATTTTTGTCCTATTCACACTCAATGTTTACGAAAAATTCACCACGTATTTTTAGTTTTTAATGGGCCTAAAACCTACTAATGTACTCACAAATCCATTAGCCGTTGTGAAACCATTTCTCCACTTAATATACATGGTGATACTCTTGGCGCCCGAGCCGGTTCTAACTCAGCTTAACCCGATTCATTTATTTTTAAAATGGTAACTTTTATACAGTACAACAATAACTTTAATTAAGAACAACTATTACTTTTCAATAATTACTTTTAATCATAAGAAGTGTCATTTTTATTTGGGATACACTATAACTTTTATGAGGCAGACTCTCGTGCCTCATCCGCATATATGCGGATGGATCCTTCTGACCCGACATTATTACGTTAATAAATCGATTAAGTAATAAAGTCTCAACCAGCAAGCTTGGCCTAGTGGTCAAGGACACTAGGTTTGATCTTGATGGTGCGGCAAACCTTGTGGCTTTTTTCCGTTTTCCATTATAAATGATATTTTACTGAAATATAAATAATGCTTTTTATAAAATTAAATAAATTTTTTATATAAAGCAAATAAGACTTTAATTTTTTTCTTTTATTATTATTAAATTTTATTTAAATATAAATAAGACTTTTCATAAAAAATAAATAATTAAGATTTTGTTTAAATCAAATAAGATTTTTTTTTTGTAATAGCAAATCATACTTTAAAGTTTTTTATTCATAAATAAGATTTCGTTTAAATGTAAATTAGATTTTTTTATAAATTCAAACATTATTTTTTTTAAATAAACAGACTTTCATTACCCATAAATGAGATTTTATGAAGATTTTATTTAAACATAAATAAATATTTTCATAAAATCAAATAAAATTTTCTTTTAATATGAACTCTTTTTTCTTTTCTTCTCTTTTTTTTGGTAAATGAGACATCATTTATTTGTAAATAAGATTTTTTAATAAAGTCAAATAAGATTTTCAGGATTCTTAAATGATATATACTTTACTTAAATGTAAACAATAAGAAAAGTTATTTAATTTTATGCAAATCTTATTTATATTTGCAGTCTCATTCACGAGTATAAAATCTTAAAGTCTTATTTGCTGTTAAATTTTTTTTATTTGCTTTTAAGGTATATTTTATTTGATTTTATGAAAAGTTATATTTAAGTTTAAATAAGTTACATTTATAAGAAAAAGGAGAAAAATATAACTAAAATCTCATTAATAAATATATTATTTATTTTTTAGAAAAATCTTATTTGAGTTTATGAAAAGTCATATTTATGTTTATATAAAACTTTCATATATAAGTAAAAGAAAAAATAAACATAAGTAAAATATCATTTATAAATTAAATAAAATAATAATAAAAAATGTCACACATGGGTTTGAAGCCCACAACCCTTTGGATCAAATAGTCGTCTTTCACCATTAGCTCATTTGTCTATTATTCATATAAATTGTTAAATATTTTGCAGGCATGCTATGTGGATGAGACACATGAGTTTTTTCGAGTTCTATTCATAAAAACAATCACTTTTATTTATAAGAACAATTATTTTTATTCATAACAACAGTTACTTTAACAAAGTAACTTTTAATCATAAGAATAATAAATTTTAACAAAATAACTTTTATGTACCAAAATAATAACTTTTCTTGGACTTCATGGTGAGAAAGAACTCACACAAATTTTTGTCTAAACTACATCTCCCAATATTTATAGATTAATTGGACTGTTAATTTATAAAGGATTTATATTTTTGAAGCAAACAAAATATTATGGTACTATATGAAATATTTTGTAAGCATGCTATGCAGATGAGACACATGAATTTTTTCGACTTTTATTCATAAAAATAATAATTTTTATTTATAAGAACAATTACTTTTATTTATTACAATAGTTACTTTTAATAAAGTAACTTTTAATCATAAGAACAAAAAAATTTAACAAAATAACTTTTATGTATCAAAAATAACTTTTTTTGGACCTCATGGTAAGAAAGAACTCACAATTTTTTGTCTAAACTACATCTTCGTATATTTATAGATTAATTGGACTATTAATTTATAAAGGATTTTGATTTTTGAAGCAAACAAATTATTATGGTACCATATGCATCTATTCACCATTGTTTAAATATTTTGCAGGCATGCTATGCGGATGAGACACGTGAATTTTTTTCGACTTTTATTCATAAAAATATTCACTTTTATTTATAAGTACAATTATTTTTATTCATAACAATAGTTACTTTTAATAAAGTAACTTTTAATTATAAGAACAATAACTTTTAACAAAATAACTTCTATTTACCAAAATAACTTTTTTTGGACCTCATGATGAGAAAGAACTCACAAATTTTTATCTAAACTACATTTCCCAATATTTATAGATTAATTGGACTGTTACTTTATATAAAGGATTTTGATTTTTGAAGCAAACAAAATATTATGGTACTATATGCATCTATCCACCATTGTTGAATTTTTTTTGCATGCATGCTATGCGGATGAGACACATGAGTTTTTTCGACTTTTATTCATAAAAACAATCACTTTTATTTATAAGAACAATTACTTTTATTTATAACAACAGTTACTTTTAACAAAGTAACTATTAATCATAAAAATAATAATTTTTAATAATATAATTTTTATATAACAAAATAACTTTTTTTGGACCCATGATGAGAAAGAACTCACACAAATTTTTGTCTAAACTACATCTCCCAATATTTATAGATTAATTGGAATATTAATTTATAAATGATTTTAACTTTTTGAAGCAAACAAAATATTATGGCATTATATTTCAAATTACCAATATATATCATACAATATATTTTTATACATAAAAATGTTTACTATAATTTTTTTATTCCAATAAGAGTAATTAGTGGGCAGTATATGTTAGATCCAGTCACAGTTATGTCACGTGATATCAAATTTAGCCTCTTCCCTAAAGCTTAGACCACGTTTATATTGTTATATATATATAGATGTTATGAATCTACAACTCATTTAATTACTATATATTATGTATTTATGTTATATTATGTTGCGGGAATCTGCTGATTCAAGATTTAGCACTAACACAAATTAATTGCCTTAAAGATTTGTATCATTATATTTATAAAGAATATCACGAAAAGATATAAATTCATATTCAATAATGATACTCATCCTACACAAATTCTTATACACAATATTGGTTTTGCTTTTTCCTCCCAAAGTTTTCTACAAAAACTGCGACCATCAAAATGGACTAAAAAAAAGTTTCAAAATAATCAAAATTCCGGTAATTCTACAATATCGTCAGCCCTATTAAACAGGTTGTACCAAAAATCCGTGCTTCCATCCTCACAAACACATTCCGACAACCGAAGCGGAGAATCGCTATTTCCAGTCAATAAATGACTAGTAGCACTCCAATCATCACCCGACAAAACCTCAGACCAGAAGCTCTCGTCCGTCTCCGGCAGATTCTCCGACGACATGCAGGCGGTGGTGCTGACGGACGACACTTCACCAGACGAATGCATCGGCGAGTTCGCCCCCGAATTCGTTGCATTCTCATCCGATGACAACTCATTGGCGTACATCCGGGCTTCGGGCCCGGGCCGAGATCTTTTCTTCAAGTGTGTGTGCCATATGTTTTTTATTTCGTTGTCTGTGCGGCCCGGTAATCTAGATGCAATCACAGACCATCTGCATCAATATAAAGTAATTAAATTAGACCGAATTGAACCAAGATTTTTAGACATATAGTATATAATAGGAAAAAGTATATATACAAACCTATTTCCCAACTCTTGATGCAATTTGATGATGATTGCTTCCTCTTCACGAGTGAAATTCCCTCTCTTAATATCGGGCCGCAAGTAATTCATCCACCGCAGGCGGCAGCTCTTTCCACACCTCAAAAGCCCTGTTTGTGGAAAACGTTAATTTAATTAAATTAATCTGCAAAAAAATTGGATTGAAAATAGTTGGTAGAGAATGACATACCGGCCCGTTTGGGAAGGGCCCGCCAGTTGCCATGGCCGTTGTGGTTGATGAAATTGATGAGGATCAGATCTTCTTCGGCAGTCCACGGGCCCTTCTTCAACCCCATTTTCTCACAGCAGGGAGCCCGCCCCATTACTCCAATAAGTAATCAACCTTGGACTTTCTTCTTTTTTCCTTCAGTTCTGCTGAATTGGGAGGTTATGATGGCAGTGGCTATGCCCCTATATATATGGCATGATGATGTCACTTAATAAATAAATAATAAAAAAAAAAACAAAAACAAAAACGCATGCACGAGGGGTGGAGCTTCGAGGAAGGAGAGTGAAGAAATCATTTGAGCTGATTGGTCAAAATAAAAAAGTGGATTTTATTGACCTGTCTCTTTGTGGATATTTTCAAGATTGAATTTTCTACAAAATTAATTATCACTTAATGACTACAACTATATATTAAATAACTTCGGCATTGATAATCGAGGTTAGATGTAAATCCATCTTTCTAAAGTGAATTACCAATTTACCACTTAATTCCGTGGAAATCAGGCGGTGATGGGGGTTCATATGAAAAAAAGGAATCAGAATTGAATATATGGTCGAATATTCACTGACTAAAAATACTCCACCCAATGCCAAAGTACTGTAGGGGTATTATGTAATTTTACATATAATGGCAGTTTGAATATTGACCTCACATAATTTTAGAAAGGAAGTAATACTGAAATCATCTCTCATCATGAGACAGATTATGGTTTGAATTCAAAATATATTTAATGATATTTTTATAATTATAAATATATCAATAGCATTTTCTGATAAAAATATGATTTTAATTAGTATTAATAGTGGATTCAAATTTTGATAATAGAGTGGACTGAAAAATAAACATTTCAGCATATTAACTTTTGTACATATCAAGATATTTCAATGTTCACGTAAATTGTGCCCTGCGAGCACATAAAATGCAAATCATAATATTGGGGTATTCAATCTGATTACTTCACTCATATAGAACACTTCATAGACACAACAAATTTGTTTCAACTTTGTAATCATTTTGAATTGGATTTAATATAATAGACATAGATTTAAAAAAAAATTAGAGTTGCACTAGGTGGAGTTGGAGGAGGGAGCTATCCGAGTGGGAAAAGTAAAGCTTCTCTTCTTTACTTTTTGTTATTAACATGTTTACACCAATTAAAGATGAGGAGAACAGATGAAAGCGGAATATGGAAAGCAAATGAGAGCATCTCAAGGAAGTTGCATCAATTTTTGGGGAATATTTGATGCAAGCTCGCTCCCAACAAAGCAATCTATTTTTGTTGAAAACTTCTCCAGAATAGAATCCGAACTCGGACAAAATTTATTGAAAAGAAGAGTGCTTCACGAAAACATCGATGACAGGTGCCCATTCTGCTTGATACACTGTGAAAATGTGCAACATTAATTTTTTCTTGATTGTTTGCATGCAAAGTATGAACCACTTATTGCTATAGTTGGTCCAAAATTTATTATGTTGGACATATTAATTTGGTATATTAGTATAAGCAACATTTGAGATTTGCAAGGAAGAAAGGAAAGAAGTGCTTGAGTGGTAGAAATAGTTTGATCAGTGAAGAAAGAAGAACCATAATTATATATAGAGGGTTGGTATAAATACAAAATTATTTATACTATGCTTAAACTGATGAGCAATGAAATATTCTTTAAATCACTTAATTGAGGAAAAGGAGATTTTCTATGCATGCAAAGGGAAGAAAAAACAAATCAAGACAGCATCATGGTATATTTCTGTTAAATAAGTTGTGACTTTTGCATGATATCATTCAGATATGGCAAATCTTTGGCGGTTTTGCGTACCGTCAACACTAACAAAAAAAATCAAAATAGAGACAAAATTAGACCTCAACATCAATAGGAGCAACAATTTTTCAAAGAAAGCACTACCTGTTTTTCTTTTCCCTTTTTAAAAAGTGAAAATTGCGAATTTAAATAGAGACGGCCTTGATTAGGGATGTCAGTCGGGCTAATCCATCGGATTTTGGGTGAGTCTTATTCGGGTTACTGATTAATCAGGTGTGGGCTAATTCGGTTAGAAATTTCCAATTCTAACCCTAAATGTTCGGATTTCGGGTTAGCCCAGCAGGCTAATCGGGCTATAAGCAAACGACAAAAAATAATTTATGTATTTTTTATTCTTAACAAATCTATATTTATAATTTATAAACATATACAAAAATTAAATATATAAATTATATGACAAACATAAAATTCATAGTGTAAAAATTCTAAAAAAGTCAAAGATTACATAAAATAAAATTAACGATAAATTGTTTAAAAATAGTTTTGCCTCATAGAATCAAAGAGTTTCAGAAATGAATCTAAATTCTAAATACTTGAATTAAATTATTTTTTACACTGATAATCTTTGAAGCTTCAACTTCATAATTCACTTCGAACTCATAATCTTCAAACTTTTCACCATTTAATAAAAAATATATAATAGTAAAATATAATATAGTTTGATAATTTATAATTTTATAATAAAAATAAAATCTTAAATCAAAATATCTATGCAATCAATTACGTGAGCAAAGAAGAGCTTGCATTTTTCGGTATATTTGTTCAAAATGTGTGCTCTAATAGAAAATGAAGATTCTTATACTATCGTTGTTATAAGAATGCTAAGCATATCACACGTAATCCTAACAAATTCTCGAAAACGTGATGCATGATTTCTCCAATGCTTAACGAATATAAATTATTTAATTTGGAGAATTTTGGAATATATACTTAAACTCAAACACGATTAAATACTATTAGTGTAAAAATGACATCTGATCAGAATGTCGTTGGATAAATATTTTGTTATTGAATGATTTAACTTCAGAACAGGTTATTATAGATCTTGACATGATAAAAAAAATATAATTTAAGAATTATAAAATTAAAATATAACACAAATATATTTCGTTAAATTTCAAAGCAAGTTTCATAATATTGGTTATAGTGAACTTGAATTTTCCAATTCGTTTATATATTATTATTTATATCAGTAAAAATCTAATGCATATATATATATATATATATATATATATATAAATAAATAAATAAATTGAAGGGTTAATTTTATTTTATTTTTGATAGTTATCAATTTTAACAAAATTATCATTCAAGTGTCAAATTAATTATCAAATAAGATGGGGGAATATGTAATAGTTGCACATAGGGCCAACTCATCGTGGCCCCTATCGGGTTCGGGCTAATTGGACCGGAATCTTATCGGGCTATAAATTTTCAACCCAAACCCTCTAAAATTAGCGGGCTTGTCGGGCCAGCCCAACGGGTTCGGGTTGGACTGACATCCCTAATCTTGGGTGTGTCCGGCTCCATACCTTTATTTATTTATTTATTTTTAATTAATAAACTATTGAATTTAAATAAAAATTAATAAATTCGAATTAAATATTAGTAAATATTATTTAATCCCTTATTAATTAAGTAACCATTATTAAATTAATATTAATCATTGATTGTAGACGTCTACAAAGACTTTGTCATTTAAATAATACATATACATACCAAATAGAGAAAAACATCATCATATTTATAAAGAACTCTAGATATAAAATTATTCTATATCTATATTAAAATATATAAAACTTAATATATACATATATAATTACTAAATCACCCTTGCAAACTAAAATGAGTAAGGACGTTATAAGTGTATCAAATTTTATACTAGGAATAAATACTTCTCTAATAGTAATAAGTAATAACAGCTATATTTTGAAATTAAGCAAGTGAGGTAGAGCAATATAGAAATCTTTCGTCTGTGGTCATATAAAACTCCTTAATTAGGAAATCGAGTCAAGTGGCAATTATTAATTTGTATGTAACTAGTTCCAAATTAATCAATTCAATTTGAATCCTACTTGATATATTTAAATTTGTTTTACACGTACGTGTGAATTTAATTCACATTCGCGCTATGAATATATATATATATATATTAATAAAATAAAATATGACATAATGCATGTTTAATAAATGATTTGATGTCGACTTAAACCACTGAGAATACTATAGTGATTGGATAAATTTATGAAAATGACGGCCATTATGTTTGTCGCTGTGTGTGTGTGAAGTCAAATATGCGCAAGTCGACACAAAGTTTCGTCTTGCAATATATTGAATAATTCAGCATTACACTTATGTTGAATATTAGGCAAATACTTCATGGAGAAATGACAAAAGAGACAAGTCCAAGAAGAAGCTAAATTCCAATTTTGGTCTTACTTTAAAAGGATATAATAGTTGCAAAATATAATCGATGTAATTTCCCTAGCTTTTCCCCTCAAATTAACTATCACCACCTACATTTAAAATGCACGGAAAATAACAATATTGTCAAATGTGGAAATAAAGTTTTGGGAGAAAACTATTTTTGGTAATGATTTTTCTTATATATATATATATATATATAGATGTGGATTTATTTTCCAATAATAATTACAAGGAAATGTACAGTTGGGTGAATTAATTGAGTTAGACCAATTTCGTGAAATAATTATGTTTCCCAACTTTTCTAATAGTAATTTATAAATGTGGAAACTAAAAATTGTTTTTAAAAAGAAAAGCAGAATATCCCTAGGAATAAATAATCTTTTTATGTGTAATTAATAGGCATGAAATCAAGTAAAGCAAAGCAGTACACGACTCACAATCGTTTAGTAAAGATCGTCTAAGTCCAGTTAGATAAACACATTATATTCAAGTTTGACAATACTTTTGTGCTTGACAAAATTCAGAACTTGATGAGTACAAGAATAAAATGTATAAAATTATCACGCTATTCAAACAAGCCTCGTGTTCGATTTAATTAAAGCTTGGAAAGTTATAATCTCATTTAACATAACTAACGTATACAAATTAATAATACTAAAATGTGAAATGTAATTAAACATATAGATAAGGAAACTATTGCCAATCTTTTTGGTAATCATAACTGGGAAATGCATGCACCTGTTGAATCGAGTCAATTTGTTAGGCCGTTGTAATTTTCGGCACCAAAAAGTCAAGCATGTTCTTTATATTCAATACAGGTGCAACTTTTTTAGCCATGCTTTTTACACACATTTTTAGTGGCTTGCTGCTAAGATTTTAAATTATTTAATTTATTTGGGATATATGACATCCCACGAGACCTTTTATAGCAGCCAAATTTATATTATAGGCGCGTGTGTATATATATATATATATATGAGATTTTAATCAAATTCTATCATTTTTTATTGCAGAAATTAAGATTAGTTTTGGACCGTGAAATTCAAAGATAAGACGGATAGCATTACTATATGTGGCAGTAATTTTTATTTATTTAATTCATATAAAGTCAATATTGTAATTATACAAAGATGCGGTTATCATTAATTTCGGATTTCATGGGCTTTTTAAATATCTATAATTGATATTACCATATCCATTAAATATGGTGAAATATTACATATTTTTTTATGATATTTAATTATTTTTTGGATATGGTAATATCCTTTAGATATGGATGCAGTTTTAAGTTTATTTCGGATATGGTAATATTTTATGACGATATACTAACTTTCATATGATGATATGTATTGCCGTAATTAATGATTAATATAACAATGTATTTGGATTTTTATTTTTCTGAAAATAATATGTCATTCTGTGATTATATACTATCTGTATTATAATGATATGTATAAATCTGACTAATGATGTGTATCAATGAATAATAGTAATATTCATTAGTCTGAATAAAGTGTATTGATGAATCGTTATGCTATCTATTAATCTAAATAATGATATTTATTGGTCTGAATAATGATATGTATTAGTTTGAATAATGTTATTTATTGAGTTAAATAAAGTGTATTGATGAATCTTATGCTTTGTTGGGACTTCGATAATTGAAAACTACAATTATATGTATTGATGAATACAAATGATATCAAATGGTCTATAATGATATGTATTGGTCTGCATAATGATACTTATTGGTCTGAACAAAGTGTATTGATGAATCCTTATACTTTGTTGGGAATTTGATAATTGAAAAATATATAGATATGTATTGAAGAATACAAATGATATCTAATAGTCTAAATAATGACATGTTTTAGTGCGATTTCAATGACCGTATGCAGATATGGTGAAGTAATTGCTCCATTTTTTTTCGAAACAACCATAGTTAATTTCTGAGATTTTTGCATCTTGCCAATTTTACCCTTTAATGATATACTTAGAAATGAATAATGATCCATATTTTCAGCGAAATCTTGTGCATCCATTATATAATCATACAAATTAAATTAGATTTTAAGTATGCATTTAGAGTATGATCACACCCTAATATATCTATATATATGTATAATCGATGTAAAAAAGTCCAACGACTACAGGAGAAACAAGTTGAATCTTTTAGATGCCTTGGTGTATTAGTAAAATGAAGCACACTAAAATTGATTGTTTCAAAAATGGCTAACCAATGATTGTATGCTGTTTGTCCATTATATATGACTAGCAAAAGGAGCTGATTGTATGCTGTTTGTCCATTATATATAAACCGTTTAAGATATAATACAAACAATAATACTGTTCTTTCGGTGCGTGATTAATTAGTGAAAACTACTTCCGCAGTATAGTATGTACACATTTTTATAAAAAATTACCAGATGTTTTCTAAGGCATAATTAAGAGAAGATTGTTTCATCGTTGAGATGAATTAAAATTCGAATTCGAATTCAAATTTATATTCAATATTATATTTTAATAAGAATCATTTAAATCGAATTACAAATACGCTAAATTGTGTCACCTAAGTTTTAGTGATATAACCAAAGATAGGAATTATTGTATTGACTTTTGAGCCGAAATTGTTTTGGCTGCCGAAATAAAGAGAAAATGTTGTTCCAAAACCAAAATGAATGGTTTTTCCCCCAACTATCGTTCGTCAGTATTATAATATTTTTATTTTTTAAAAAGTTAGATACAAGTGCTTTTTCATTCACATCGTGAAACCAAAGCCAGGGGAAATTGAATCTAGCTAGCGCAACATCCCGGACCTAGAATTCTTTGTAGGAACGTGGCATTGAATCATTCTTAATTTTGGTTTGATATTGTAATTGCAACTAATTTGCAGCTGCCATTCCAATAAATCACAATGAATAAAAAGCAGCACTAGAGTACAAAAAAATCTTTCTTCTTCAAGTGTATCCAAGTACGCCATGTGTAAGCATTTAAAATCGATACATACTTTTGTAAATTCAGATGCATAATGTATAAGTTTTATGATGAGTTTTCTATCATGAAATTGAGAGTTTAGATTTGAAATTGAAACTTTTAATTTTAAATCTAATGTTTAGTATTATAAAAATATTTTAATTTGGAGTTGAATTTTATTTCCAAATTCATACAATCTTACAATTTGAATTCTATAATTAAAGTAAATATTTAAAAATTCAAATAGATATAAAATTAATTATCTACCAAACACACACACACACACACACTACACATACACATACTACACACGCATGGTACATACACACTACAGAACAATACACACACTGCGCACACACACATTGAAAACACACAATGCACATACTGCATACACAACACAATACATACTACACACAATACACTCACAATGAACACACAATACACATACTGCACACATAGCACATTGCACACACAATACTCATACTGCACACATAAATACACACGATACACAAAATTATACACATAATGCACACACACTGTACACACACACAATAAACACACACAAACACACAACACACGTGGCACACGACATTGCACACACAATACATACACTGCACATACACACAAAACAAACATACACACACGCACACAACACATATCATTGCACACACAATTCAAAATACATAGTAAAATAATATAGAATTATATAATATATATATATATATATATAATATATTTATATATATATAATTAGTAAATTAATTTCAAATCTAAAATA
>JAYDZE010447570.1:0-34879 GCA_034509125.1 Monilaria moniliformis
TATAAACTTATTTGATCACTTAATCGGGTCGTTCTATAGACAGTATTTTAATATACGATCATTAAACGTATTATGCTGGACCATAATTGTATGTTCCAACAGTGACCCCAATGTGTCAGCACAAATACAATTGCTAGTAATTCCTTATCATATACAGACAATTGTCTCATTTTCGGAGATAGAGATTTGCTAATAAAAGAGATAGGGTGACTGTTTTGCATCAGTACAGCTCATATCCCATAACTTGAAGCATCAGTCTCCAAAACAAATGGTTGATTAAAATCTGGCAGTGCTAACACAGGAGGATGAACCATAGCCTTCTTGAGCTCCTGGAATGCCACCTCTGCGTTTTCATTCCAGTTAAATCCATCCTTCTTAAGTAATTCAGTCAAAGGTCTACTCAACTGTCCGTAGCCCTGAATAAACCTTCTATAA
This sequence comes from Monilaria moniliformis, assembly GCA_034509125.1. NCBI lineage: Eukaryota > Viridiplantae > Streptophyta > Magnoliopsida > Caryophyllales > Aizoaceae > Monilaria > Monilaria moniliformis. Next base: position 436 of record JAYDZE010447570.1, read on the forward strand.
TAGCCTGTCAACCCTAGAAAACCTCTCAACTGAGTGATGTCTTGTGGTATTGTCCACTGTTGTATTGCACTTAGTTTCTTTGGATCAGTTTCCACCCCCTTATAGCTAATGATATGGCCGAGGTATTCCAATCTATTCTGGCCAAATGCACATTTACTTTCCTTGGCAAAAAGAGTGTATTCCTTCAATTTATCAAATACTATTCTTAAGTGTTGTAGATGCTCCTCATCACTTCGGCTGTATATCAAGATATCGTCGAAGAAAACCAGAACAAACTTTCTTAAATAGGGTCGGAATATGTCATTCATCAATCCTTGAAAAGTTTTTGGCGCGTTTGTCAACCCTAATGGCATCACTGTGAACTCATAATGTCCATTGTGTGTTTTAAAAGCTGTCTTCATGATGTCCTCGGGGTGCATTCTTATTTGATGGTACCCTGCTCTTAAATCTATCTTTGAGAAAATGGATGCACCCTGCAGTTCCTCCAGAAGCTCTTAAATAAGTGGGATAGGATATTTATCTTTCACGGTAGGTTTGTTGAGTGACCTGTAATCAATGCACATCCTCCACGAACCATCCTTCTTTTTAACTAAGACTACCGGAGAAGAGAAAGGGCTATTACTTGGTTGAATAAATCCATTGCTTAGCAATTCAGATACCAATTTCTCTATCATATCCTTCTGCATTGTGTTATATCTGTAAGGTCTACAACTCACTGGTGGAGTCCCTTCCTTTAACCTTATTCTGTGATTGTGTGATCTGAAAGGAGGTAACTGAGTAGGCTCCTTGAATAGACTTGCTTGGGTACTTAGGAATGCTTGAATTCTTTCAGGTACTTCTTGAGTTCCATCTCCATTAACCTCAATGGACCTGAACTCTTCATTGGTGAACTCCGTGACTTTTAAACAACATATCTGTATATCCTGACTTGAAGATGTACCCTGTTGTATTTGTTTGTTGGTCTTTGACTGCAGTCTTCCCTCACAATGGCTGCCCCTGAGAACATGCCTCTTACCTTGCAGAGTGAATTCCATAGTGTGATTCTTGAAATCCCACAGAATGACTCCTAACGTTTCCAACCATTGTATACCTAAGACCATGTCACAGCTTCCCAAAGGTAGTAGCAAGACATCAGTGATGAATATGGTACCCTGTAACACCCATCTCAAGCCTTTACACATGGAATTACATAGTAGACTGTTTCCATCAGCTACATCTACCTTGAGAGACTTCACCACTGTCACCTTAAGGCCAAGTCGATTTGCCAAATTCAGATCCAAAAAATTGTGAGTACTGCCGAAATCAATTAGGATATGCATATCCTTTTTTCCATACCTCCCAGTAACCCTCATAGTCTTGTATCCTTTAGCTGAGCTTCCATGAATGGCGTGCATCGAAATATGAGGATTATCCTCATCTTCATTTACATCCTCCTCCGCTTCTAATTCCTCCTCTTCTTCTTGTAATTCAAGCTTATACAACTGTTTCTTGGCACATTTATGACCACGTTCGTACTTTTCATTGCACCAAAAATAAAGTCCCTTAGCACGCTTCTCATCAAATTCAGTGCTAGATAGGATTCTTTTATATTGAACAGGTTGGGTAGGTGTAGGCAACAATGGCTTAGTGTTTGGTTGAAAGGGTCGCTTAACGTTTATCGGAGTCGGATCTATAACTCCCACACTAGCCTCTTGTAGTCTAGCTAATGCAAACGCATGACTCAATGATTTCGGCATGAACATTTTAACAGCCTTCAAGATATGGGGTTTCAAACCATTCATAAAAAAACTCACAGCATATGCTTCAGTGATATTTACTCTACCAAGTAGCAATTCGAATTGATCATGGTAATCAGTGATGGTACCTGTTTGCTTCAATTTCAACAGTTCTGCCATGGGATCTCCAAGGAGCTTATCACCAAATCTTTCTTCGAGCTCTTTCACGTAATCCTCCCAAGGAACCTCCATGGATCCTCCTTTGAATTTGATCCAATTCTGGTGCCACTGCAGCGCGCGACCTTCAAAATGAATAACCGCCAATCTAACCTTTGCGTCGGGCGGCGTCTAATTGATAGTGAAAAAATGATGGCAACGGTATAACTAATCGTTGATATCATCCCCAGAAAACATCGAAAACCCAACCTTCGATTGCCTCGTCGTGAAGTATTGCAATTGTGCTCCTGGTGTTGCATGTGAATTGCCTTCGTGTTCTCCTTGTAATTTTGACATCAATTTATTGTGTTGGATATTCAACGCCACAAAATCTTCCTTCAATTCTTTCATGGATTGCGCGTGTAGGCGGTTAGAATTATTGAGTTGTGCCATTAGCTCACTTACTGTTGTACGTAAAGTCTCCTTGAGCGATTCCTCTAACCTCTATATGTCGCCAGATCAGGCTTGCGACGCCATTCCCGGTGCCAGGAAAGGGTCTCTGATACCACTTGGTACGAACGTCGTAATGATGATCAGAATTCAGGGCCGCCGTAGTAAGAACGGCAATCGAGAATAACGAGCTAGAATTGTAACAGAGAGAGTTTTTGAAGGAAAGAGTATTCATATATTTCTTAGCTGAGAATCGTTATTTGATTTACACGCTTCTTATATATGGCAAAGCTTTTACAATTTCTATGCCACGTCAGCTTCATAACCGCTTCCTAACTACTTGAGCTGCATAACCATTTCTTACTGCTTGAGCCTTCCATTCTGTTATAACGTCTTCTACTTCCATAACGTCTTCTTCTTCCGTTCTTCTTAACTCTTCCTCATGTGTTCTCAGTCATCGATCCTCCTTCTTCCTTTATTCATATCACGGTCTCAACTGCCATGCACCCGGCCGGGTGGAACTCTGCCAGAGACACACCCGGCCGGGTGGAACTCTCTAGACAAGGTTTCGCTTTGCACCCGGCCGGGTGGAGTCATGCCACAGTCTCACCCGACCGAGTGAGACTCTCTGGACTACACGCCGAGGAGCACCCGGCCGGGTGGAGTCCTGCCACCGTCTCACCCACCTGGGTGAGACTCTTTGGACTCCACGCCGTGCCTCACCCGGCTGGGTGGACACATGCCACCTTCTCACCCGGCCGGGTAGAAGTCTCTGGAATCCACGGAGCGACTCATGCGGCCGGGTGGTGAAATACCACATGCTCACCCGGCCGGGTAAGTCCTTCTGGATCCCAAATTTGTCCAAATTCGAATGAATTTTTCACCATAGCAATGAAGTGGATCCTAGAGACGATTGGTCACTTCAGTTAACCCAATTACACTAAAATATCCAACAGTATAGGCACAAGAGACCCTATTATGTATACCAACTTTCTGAAAAATAGTTTTCAAACCTCTGAATTCACCTCCTCAATCACTTTGGAATTTCTCTATTTTGTGATTGAGCTGGTTCTCTGCCAAAGTTTTAAAGTGCTTAAAGATTGTCTCAACTTCCCATTTTGTTCTCAAGAGATACAACCAGGTGAACCTACTGAATTGGTCAACAAATGTTACATAAAACATGTACCCATTTCTGAAAGTGACAGGGGAAGGTTCGCAAAAATCACTGTGGACTAGTTGCAGTGGTTCAATATATTGTGTGGAGGAATTAAGATAGAGAAGTCTATGATTTTTTGATATGCAACAAGTATGACAAAGTAAACTGAATTTCGTTGAATCAGAAGAGATATTACAATCTACCAAGGCCCTTTTTTCAGTGTCATAAGCACAATGGCCAAGGCGTTTGTGCCAAATTTCTATGCTAAGATGAGCATTTTTTGAAGTAGAAAAGGCCATTGGAGATTGATGTTCTAAGGATACTGAGAATTGGAAGGCTGAAAGGAATTGAAAGACTTGGTGCGGGACTTGTAGAGAGGGAACTGGTAAAGTCCATGACTAAGGATGCCCTTGAGGATGGTTGTCTTGAAAACCTGATGTTTCACAAAACAATGAGATGAATGAAACTCAAATAAAACTTCATTATCTCTAGCGGATTGAGAGCCACTAAGCAAGTTCTTTGAAATCCTAGGAACATGAAGAAGGTTTTTAAGCAAAAGAGTTAGACTTTACATAGGAGAAGCTTGAAAAGAAGAATCACCAATATAAGCAATATCAATCTTACTTCCATTACCCAGTTTAAGACTCTTACCACCATGGTATTCTGAGCTAATGTTGAGGTTCAAAAGATCATTTAAGATGTGATTTGTGGCACCAGAATCAGGGTACAAAGAGGTAGAAGATCCTCCTTCAAAACTGCATTCAGAAGGTGAATGATATGCACTTTGGTTGCCTCTGGATTGCACAATGTTGGTTGAGGGATTCTGTTGGAACATAGACTGTTGATGCAGATTACTAGATTATTGTTGAGGAGATCTTTGCCGAGGATTTTGGGGTATGAACCCTTGCTCAAATTTGTGCCAACACTTGTCAGCAGTGTGACCTAATTTTTGGCAGACTTGACATGTTGGCCTGCTTCCAGTGGATCTACCTTTGCCACCTCTTTCTCCACGAAAACCACTTCCTCTTCCACCATCATCTCTACCATAGATGGTCTTGTTGCCTTGAGAAGAAAAATCCTTTCTTTGACCAGAAAAATAAGTGACTTGCAGAAGGTTGAGAACCATCAAGGTTGACAGAAGAGGACTTTGTAGACTCCAGTCTTGACTCAAAGCTAAGAAGTAAGGCGCTCACATCTTGCACAGTCCATATATCTACCTTTGAGGTGATGGTTACCATTACTGAATCATATTCAGTACCAAGTCCAGCTATGATGTGTAAGATCTGATGTTCTTCGAGTACCCTACAGCCTGCAGATCCAAGAAGATCTCACAATGTTTTCACCTTACTCAAATATCCTCTCATGGTGAGATTTCCTTTCTTTAAGGTCTGAAGCTGAAGCTTATGCTGCATGATTTTTTGCTTTGATTGGCTAGCATAGCTGGTCTTAAGAGCTTTCCATATTTTTCTGCTAGTTGTGAGACCAATGACTAAAACCATGTGCTTTCAGACAAGGAAGATTGAATCCAGGCTAAAAGCAGTTGGTCTTGCATATGTCAAAGCAAGAAATCTGGATTGATTTTCATGCTTGTAGAGTCTTCAGATGGAATCATTTGTGGAGGGATTTAGTGTGTTCCTGTGAGTTAGGACTCAAGGCCATAGCCTCTTACTGTTGTTAAGATCTGTTTCTTTCAAATAAGGAAGTTACTATCTAATAGTTTGAAGGAAACGGGGTGGTTCTGAGGTAGGATAGGGATGGCTGCATTTGCAGCAGTGGCTGATATTTGTGGTGAAATGCTTGAGCTTTCACTTTCGGCCATTTTGATAAAAAGTGCAAAATGATAAAAGAAGAGATGGAGAAGGGTAGAGCCAGTTTCCTAGGCTTTGATACCATGAAGAAAATTAGGAAAAGTGCGAGCAAAGTATACATAATGAATAAACTCAGAATAAGAAACAAGCACTTAATTGGATGGATATTTTTGAATGCATCAATACAAGCTCAAGATCACTATTTATACTCCTTGTGCGAAAGATCTAGAACTAGCTAACACAACCCTAGCTAATAATAAGACAATAATGCAACAAAATAAAAGACTAAAACTGAAAGTTGGCTAGTCTGGTTATTTTCTTACGAGATGCCAAAAGGCATTGAATGCCTTGCTCTTTAAGCTACCGATAGTACAACATTTTCCAGCTTGCATATCTCAGTTCAGCTAGACCCAGGGCTGCTTTACTGGCACAGTTTCTTTCCACGTTATCGTTCGACTTCATGCATGGTTTTTCACAGTCGAACTTGGTTGACGTATTGCTCTTGCAAATGCTCTCAGCTTCTTCACCTTCTTCGGCTTGAGCAACTAAGTTGACAGGATCAGATCAGATTTCTGTTTCTTCAAATTTCGGATTTTCGGTTTGGCTCAAATTGGTTTTTTTAAAACCGAAAAAATCCGAAAATCCAAATAATATTTAATATATATAAAATTATATTTTAATATTATATTTAAATAAAGTACTTGATTCAAATATTATTTTATTTAAGTATTCTAGCCTAATATATACAATAACAAAGAAATTTTACTTCCGATTTTCGGATTTTGGATTTCTTTGGATTTTTTCAGATATTTCGGTTCGATTCAGATTTAGTTATTAAAAATTCGAATTTTCTAATACTTTGAATCAATTTGGAGTTATATTCTCTCAAAGTTCGGATCAGTTCGAATTAAGCAAAAATTCGATCCCAAATCCATAGCTAAACTTACTATTATTATTTTTTGGTAAATGGTAAGTTAGACCACATTGATTAAATGTGCGGGCATGAAAGTATTTACAGAAATTGAATAAAATGACATTTTAGTCATAAGTCTGACCCAGATAGTTAATACTATATAAATCATAATTTTGGTCAATCTCAACTGTATTTTAGCCTAATATGGAAAATTACCAAATAAAGAAAGCTTTAAACTATTTGGAGGATAATTTCAATTAGAATCTTTGTTTAGTTTATATAAATAGAAAATAATCTTAATTTTGATATTTCACTGTAGTCAAAACAATTGATATGGAAAGAATGCAAAGGCCCAAACCGAAGCCCATCAATAAACCCAAAAAGTGTCTCTTAGCTCAAAATTCAAATGAAAAATCAGCGGCTCGGATCTATTGACCCCACAGAATCGAGTTCAATTTTTTACAGAAGTAACGTTACGATTCTGGTGCCTTCAGGTTCGGGAATCCCGAGCCTAAACTTCTTTGCCACACTAGGCATGAGCATTCGGTTCAGTTTTTTTTTCCAAATCGAACTGAATCGAAAAATTAATTTTTCGATAAAATTAAAACCAAATCCAACCGAATTATCTAAAAAATTGAAGTCGAAAAATCAAAATCCGAACAATGAAAATCGATCAAAACCAAAAATATCAGAATTTCATAAAAATATAAAAAAAATGAAAAAATAAAAATCCGAAATCCAAAATATATATGTATGTATATATGTTTATATATGAATATATATATATACATTCAGGGTCGCACTAGTGTGCAGTGACCCCTTATATTAGAACTGAGACCAAATCTGGTCCGTTGAATCCGAAATTAGACAGCCCATATTTAACAAAAACTGAAATTAGTAAGCAAGTGTAATCCATTCAACACAGGGGTATTTTCGACACAGAAAAATATAATGGAAGATATTTCTCAATCTTACGTGTCATATTTATTTACGGAAAGCGCAAAAAAGCACAAATTGTGGGGCCCACTTAACCGTCGTTTAAACACAAACGTTTCACTGTCTGCACTTTCCCATCTCCCATCTTCCCGCTAGAAGCACAAACGTTTCACTCTGCAAACACACACAACTGCAACTACTAACAAAAAAAATTTCAATCGACGTTTATACCCACTACCTCCTATCAAAAATTGAAAAAAGTTGTACAAGAAACATAACCAGCGAAAAATTAACATCTATCCAATCAGAATATTTTTCTATATACAATGGTAAGAGATACAGCTCAGGCGACGACGAAATCAAAAGGTAATAATCTCCTTCATTTATGTTTATTAATAGGTATTACTGATTTATTCATCATGATTTATGTAGAAATTTTTTTAGGGTTAAATGAATTTTTTTATTCATCTGCTTGTTTTCCGTAATCAGTAAATTTTTTTGGGTTAAATGAAATATACCGATTAATAGCAATTTTTTTGCGTAATCATTAAATATTGTTAAATGAATGTGTTCCAATGCTTGTTTTCAGCATATATTGGTGCCCCAATATATTTAATATATACTGCTTGTATATATTGCAATAATGCTTGTATACATTGCTCGTATATATATATTGATGCTCATGTATTATAGGATATGTTGCTCTAGTAAACATGTTATACTGCTCTAGATTTTAAATATCCACTGCTCCTGTATTATATCATTTGTGCTGCTCGAGTAAACATGTTATACTGTTCTAGTTTGCAATATATACTGCTAGAGTATTATAGGCTATGTTGCTCGAGTAAATATTTTATACTGCTCTAGTTTTTAAATATCTACTGCTCATGTATTATCGTTTGTGCTGATCAAGCAAAAATGATATATTGCTCGAGTAAACATGTTATACTGCTCTAGTTTGCAATATATACTACTCGAGTATTATAGGCTATGCTGCTCGAGTAAATATGTTATACTGCTGTAATTTTTAAATATCTACTGCTCCTGTATTATCGTTTGTGCTACTCAAGTAAACATGTATACTGCTCTAGTTTGCAAAATATACTGCTCGAGTATTATAGGCTATGTTGCTCGAGTAAATATGTTATACTACTCTAGTTTTTAAATATCTACTGCTCCTGTATTATCATTTGTGCTGCTCAAGTAAACATGTTATATTGCTCGTATATATATATATATATATATATATATATATATATACACACACACACACATTGTTATACTGAATAATTAAAATTATTTGTTTACAGGGGCAAAAAGAGACCGTGCAAAATATATTGCTGATTTGAAATTGACATGCCCTTGGCACAAGTCCAAAAACAACTTAAGCAGATAGCTGAACAATCACCCCGACCTCTCCAGAAACAACATCAACAACATAAGAAAGCTGACCAATCACCCCGACCTCTCCAAAAACAACAGCAATAACAACTGCCTCTTTTCCCTCTTCCATCAGCTCCATCACACGGGATATCCAAAAGAAGCCCTGAATTCTTCGTGTACATGATGAAAAGTCTCAACGATAAGCAAATAGCTGCTGTGGATGAGATTGGGTTTGACGCTTTAGCAAACTTCCAAATCACTGATTTGCCAACCCGACTAGGCTTCTGGCTCATAAGAAATTTTCACTCCGAGTCCTGCAGTATAAGATATAGGGTTGCGAGCAGATTGCACATCACTGAGGAGGATATGAAGCTCACCTTAGGATTCCCAAGGGGAAAGGTATACATGAACAGCAAGAACAGACAGGATAACATAAAAATGCTTGATGAAATTTCTGCTGAACGCCCAAAGGGTAAATACAAGATGCTTCCATCTTATGTCCAGCAACAAATGCACAAAGACACAGAAGACGGCGATTGGTTCAAGAAATGTTTCATGATACTGATGGAGTCAGCATTGATAGAGTCGACCCATGATGGGTATATAAAGCCAAAGATATTGGATTATCTCGTCAATGTCTCACAAATAAAGAAGTACAATTGGTGCTCTTACCTCATACAGTTGCTGGTATTTAGCCACAACAGCTGGGTGAAAAAACCAACCGCTCCTTACACTGGCCCCATTACTTTTTAACGGTACGTTTCAATCGCTTAATATACTCCTATTGTATATTCTTTAATGCATGCTCTCATAATGGATACTTGACTATTTCATAGTAAATTATTTACTTCTTTGTTACTTAGGCTAAACTGCTCTCATACTGCATCTTATACTTCATAGTATAATCCATCTTATACTGCTCTCATGTACATCTTATACTGCATTGATCTATATCTTATACTGCTCTATATCATATGATATACTGCTAACTTGGCTATGTTGTGCTGCTCGATACTTATTGAAATACTGCTCCATAATATATCGTATATTGCTTGAGTGCAAATTGTATACTGCTGGTTGAATCTCACTAATATGGTTTTATATTTTGCTCGAGTAAACATGTTATACTGCTCTAGTTTGTAATATATAATGCTCATGTATTAAATGATATGTTGATTGAGTAAACATGTTATACTGCTCTAGTTTTTAAATTTTCACTGCTCATGTGATATTGTTTGTGCTGCTCGAGTAAAAATATTATACTGCTCAAGTGAATATGTTATACTACTCTAGTTTGTAACATATAGTGCTCATATATTAAATGATATGTTGCTCGAGTAAACATGTTACACTGCTCTAGTTTTTAAACTTGATAGTTATTGATACACTGCTGTATATTATATCACTTTCTCTCTACTATCTACTTAGAGTATCATAAATATATAGAGTATCGTAAATTAAACACTGCTTATTCATAACTGATTTACTACTCACATGTATACTGCTGACTTGTTTATTTTGTAATGCTCATATACATATATTATTTGCTTACGTTACACTGCTAGGATATTAAGTACTAATTGCTCGCATAAAACAAATATAGTCCCTAATTATTTTTCTCTTTAATTTTGTCAAAATTCCTTGAGTCGTGGTGGCCCATCTCACCACATTTTGCACATCGTCGAACAGGTTTCTTTAAGTCCCTAATGATTTTCTCTCTCCTTGAAACCAATCAACTAGTGGACCCTTTTGTCTTGACAACATTTGGTGGGCTCACCTGAATAACATCCGGTCTCCCTGAACCATAGAACTCTTCAATCATCTTTTTCTTTTCAACACTGGATAATATTGTCGTATCTCCAAACATGTGTTGGCCCGCATCATCAATAGCGGCTGTAAGTGAATTGATCTGATCAATATTACCCTCGACTCTCTGAACTAATCCATAGAAGGATGCATACAGCTTATTGAGAGCCCTGACTTTGTCGTCCACCACTATGTTCGCCTTGTACTCCTCGTTTGAAAAACCATGAATTAATTTAAGTAGTAAAGTCTTCAACCACCTCCCTCCATGGTATTTTCTAGAGATCAACTTCAAGTCCTTTTTCTTCATCAGAAAAAATAGGTGGCAGCACAATAGGCCGACTCTTCCGTACATTTTACATACACATTCATACGAACTGTCCTCCATGTCGTGCTTCAAGGTCCATGTGTTTTGGAATTTGTCAACTACTTTGTAAGTCTCGATTTTGTTCTCAATAACCAACTCTGCAACCCGACACGTATAACATGCATCCACTATTTCTTCTTGGACCTTTCTGAAAATGGTGTCAGTGGAATCCATGTGATTCAGTTTTACGTTATGGTTCATTTGGTCGTCTAGTGCATGGTTCAAATTCATTATGAACTCCATAAGGTTTGACTGGGGCTTTGTTTACCTAAATAATAAATCATCAGTACATAAATACATCACAATCAGTATATATAAAAAGCAGTAGATCAGTGTACAGCTGACGTGATAGCATTATAGTATATTTATCGGAGCAGTATAAAAATATTAAGCAGTAAATCATGTACTGTCGAGCATTACAGCCTATATAGTCGAGCATTATAGCCTTAATATTCGAGCAGTGTAGCAAATACCTTTTAAAAAAACTGTTTTCACATTCCAAAATCGATGTTGTCTTTAGCAATGAACTCATTAGAAAGTCTCTGAAATATACAGGGACCCAATATTATCTTAGTCCATACATGGTTTTAAACCATTCTTCGTTTTCCAACCCAAATCATATCATCATATTCTCCCATGATTCTTCAAATTCGTCTGGTTCAATCAATTCAGACCACACACATGATTTTAATTTTTTCTTGACATCTTTGTTTGCAAGAAGAATTTTAGGCAACTTGTCGAACAACTTCACCATGATATGCCACATGCACCAACGGTGTCTGGTGCCAACAAGCACACGTTCAATAGCAACTTTTATGCCCGAGTCTTGATAAGTTATTATCAGCTTAGGGGGTGCCCGAACATGTTTCAAAAACTGACTGAATAACCATGAGAACAATTCACCATCCTTCTTAGTTAGCAATCCAGCAGCAAACTTAACAGGCCTCCCATGGTTATCCTTCCCAGTAAATGGAGCTAAAATCATGCAATACCTATCATGAATGTGTTTAGTGGGTGAGCATATAGCACAAACTAAAACATTATATATTGTCTAATCGTGCTTAAGGTTATACTGTACACATACTTCTCTTATATGCAAAGCATACTGCTCATGGACGTGTTGTATGCTGCTAGCATGTTTAAGGTTTACTACTACCATATATAAGGTTTACTGCTTAGCACAAAAACCATTAAGTACTGCTCGTACATAAGCATTATACTGCTCATATTCACATCATTTAATGATAACTGTTTTGAAACATACTGCTTAGTGATGTATGTGGAAAAACTATTTAATGAGGCAGCATATAGCACAATAATGCTCTTATATGTAAACCATACTTCTCAATTATATGTTGTATGCTGCTACTGCTCATAGTATGTTGAACTACAATGCATCACTCACTTATGATATATTGTGCATATATATAACTTCTACTGTTCATACATGCATTATATGTTGCTTATGTATGTTTTGCAGAGTTACATGTTCGCGTAGTATGTTGTATCAAATGCAACAACCTCACCTAACATATAGTAATTCCTTTTTGAAATTGCATCACACCAAAATAGTCGTTTTAATATGTCTTCTCTGTCAACCTCGAATTCAAAGTTGAATGCCTCACATGTTTCCTTCTTCTTTCGCATCTCATCTAGCAACATTTGAGCATCTGATCCTTCAATGTATGCTTTCATGTCTCAATTGTAATTTCTAACTTCCAATACAGTAAATCCGACCGCGTTATGTCCCCCAAGCAACTCGGCCAACAATTTGAAAGTAAGACTCGGACCGATGTTTGATTTGGCACAATTCACTCTGAATTTCTGATGAACGTCATCAATATTCTGATTTAACCTCATGAAACACTTATAATGGACCTCCACCATAGGATGATTATGTTCTTCAACAAATTGATGGATAATATATGAAAGATGTCCCTCTTCAGATACATACTTGAAAGCTACTTTCACCTTACATTCACACATCTTCGATGTCCGTCTACGTTTGTTGATAGAATCACCCTCATCCGTATTCTTCTTGCCTTCTCTACTGCATACTACATACTGCCACGTGATCACTCCACCAGAATTTTTGGTTCCATGTTTGCGGGTATCAAACCCAACCTCGCGTGCGTACCATCTTCAAAACTCTAGAAAATTTGATTTTTAAATGGCTTCAATTGATCTGTGCAAACTGGGATGTACATAACTTGCGACGAAATAGTATTTTCCATTGTTTTGTTATATTACTCTGGTTCATGGAATGGAAGATGACGTCTTATTTAGGAAACAGATCATGCGCGAATCGTGACCCGATCACCAAATCTCTATAATAACTGCCTTTAATTATGAATGACGTTAATACCCTTCCGTTAATATTACTAAACGCCCTAACTGTACCACGTGTCCCAACTATATCCGTTAGATGATTATATCATGTGGTTCATAATTGCAGTATAGTGTTATCTCTGGAGAAGTATAGTGTTATCTTCGGAGCAGTATAGTGTTATCCGCGAAGCAGTATAGTGTATTATATATGCTGATTATTATTGTTTCCGTATTTTTCGGGATTTATTGTTATTGTTTCCGTATTTTTCGGCATTTTTCCGTGTACTAAAATAACCTTGTCTTTTATAAGTTATTAAAATCCGATGGCACGTCGTGGCTTTATTTTGTCCGTCAGATCTTTAAATCCTATGGTACACAATCGGTCTCAGTTCGGATATAAGATGTAGTTCGAATTTGATGAATAATGTATATAATGAATAATGTTAATATCGAATGAACATGATGTTCATTGAATATAATTTAATAATGTATATAATGAATAATGTTCATTGAATAATGTATATAATGAATAATGTAGTTCGGATATATATATATATATATAATGAATAATGTTAATATGGACTGAACATGATGTTCATTGAAAGTGAGTAGAATATAATTTCTCATAAAATGAGATATTCTACAATAAAAAGAATGTGAAGATACAATGTTAAATTAAAAAGACGTACAAGTATGTAGATACACGAACTTTAAACGTTTTCTGGTTTTGAACTTGATTTTCTTTTTTGACATGTAAATAAATAAACTTTTGATTTGGCTTGAAATTTTCCTGAAATTAGATTTTCCCCGAGTCAATTGTAATATGGAAAAATTAAAATTGACATAATAATCAAAATGGTTTTAACTATTACAAAATTAAAATAAAAATATGCATCCAACGATTCATGAACCCAACAATGGTCAATGCTCTCCATATCCATAATACAATCACTCAATATGAAAAATTCAGATAAAATTGATCTGGAACAACAATTTTTACTTTTGGATGCACCAGACAAATAAATCATGATAGGGATAAGATTTATTCCTTTTGCGTGTGTAGGAAAGAATGAAGATCAATCAAATCGGTTCATTAATTAATTTGAACACTATTGAGGCCTTCTCTTTGCACCATTACTATCAATCTCTTCAATTCATAATTATCCACAGTAACTTGGATTTTGAAGGTCATCATTCTCGAGCTGGTCATCTTTTATTTTAAAAGCTGAAAATCATGACAAGTGGTGAATAAGTTTGAGAGTTGGTATTTCACCAATGACTAATGGGATCTCTTCAATTTATCCATATCCCAATCAAGCTTCTACCACTCACACTCGGCTGCCAGTTTGAGTGATTCAAGTTTATTCAAAGTATCATCTTGATGTTGGGAATGATTCCATGGCAAGGCTAGTGGCCATAATTTGATATCAATAAATCTAAGCTTTCTTGTTTCTCTTGAATTTGGACTTGATTCTATATCTCTATCAATATTCATCCAATATCATGCAGTCCTAGGAGACTTTAGAAGACTCCCCCAATCACAACAATGGACAATGCTAGTCTTTTGCAAGATTTGACAATCTCATTTCCAACTTCGGAATGCCTTCCTACAGAATGATTCCCTCCTTCAAAAACTGCGATAAAGTGAGAATTGAGCTTCCATCAACTAATCTGGAAGATTTGGTAAGGGTTGTCAATTTTTAACACGACACGAACACGTACAAAATTAATGGGCTAGTGTCAAATCTTATATGGTTCGTGTCCTACCCGATAAGAACATGATAATTTCAGGTTAGATTCAAGTTGGGTTCGGGTCGGATTCGAAAATCCCGTTAATAATTAATAATATTATCGTAATTAATTTTATTTCTTTTTTTACTTTATTATTATTTTAATTGTTTTTAAGTTTTTAAATTTGTATTACTTTAGTTAGGGTTAGGTTGTGTCATTATCGTGTGACTGTAGTGTCGTGTCAGGTTCGTGTCGCTATTGTGTTGTTATCATGTCATTATTGTGTTGTTATCGTGTTGTTATTATGTTGCTAACATGTTCGTATCGTGTGCAGGTTGCGTTCAGGTTCGAATGTAGTAGGTTGGGTTCATGTTCGGGTTGAAAGTTTTCTTAACAGATCGTATTGGGTTGGATTGTTATCACGTCAACCTGATAACGACCCAACCCGCATGATTTGTCAGCCCTAGATTTGGCTAAACTTATATCTTTACAAGGTAAAACAATAACTTTAGTTTTACCAATCACAAATGTATAAGTATTTTTTCCCCATCGTGAATAGCACATCGATCATATTGCCAAGATCGACCCAAAAGAATGTGACCAATATCCATGGCAGTATCATCACACCAAATGATGAATTTTTTTCATTGAAAATGAAAAAGGCATTTCCTCTTAATTTGTGTTAGAGTATATACTGAGAAGCAAACTTCAAGCTGCTTTGTATTTCTAAACCTTATTTCCCAATATATGAGAAGATTATTAGTTTGTCACATTGATTTGCATTTTTATACTATGTTGTCTTACGAACTGTTATGATTAAGCAAACATGTCTAAGTCTTTTGCACTATAGGCTGAGTAAGTGATCAGGTTATCAATGAAGGTCTCTCAGTCGATTTCTTGCATAAGAAAAGCTAAAGTTTAACAATCTAGATAGACTTAGACAATCTATCGTGAAAATATTGCAATGTCAGTCCAAAAGTTTACTAACCTTGGTAAACAAATGACATTGATGTAGTATAGCACTGAATGGATTCACATTGAGATAAGTCTTTCTTGCCTATTATGGAAAGATGAGGTCTCATTGATTATTTGTTTCTTAACCTTTTTATATAACATTGAACATATGATATTGATTATGTGCTGCTTTGATTTATCAAAAGATGCGGATTTTTCGTTGCCCAAGAATCCTAATATCTTGGGCAGCAGTAATGAATATCTAGAGGTCCTAGAATTGTTCTTGCACTGAATCCTATCTTGAGAGAGTCCGGGTTGATAATATCCCCAAGAGGAGTTCAATAAAGGTGTTATTATACAGAAGCCCGGCCGGCTTGGAATTTATTCCAAAGTATAATTAATAATGATTTTTGAACTAGACCACTCTTGGAATAAGATATTAATTAATTAAAGCCAATAACAGGATTAAATTAATTAATGGATATTAGAATCTTAAAAGCGGGAAATAAATCAATTAAAAAGAATGCCCAAATTCTTTGTAATTTAGATTTGGACGGGTAAGTCAATATTAATTTCTATAGTGGTGCAAATTAATATTTTATTGCGCTTATATTAAATTGAGGCTAAATTTAATTAGTGAAACCCCAATAGGGAAGCCCTGTCCAAATTTCATTGGAGCTCTAATTTAGCCCATACATATTCTATAAATAACAAAAAATGAGAAGAAAAATCATACACACATACATAGAAATTGTCCACTGCTAGGGTTCGAAATTTTCAAACCTTAGCCTCCATCTTTTTGTTTTCTCCTTCTTTCTCTAGTCGTATAGGTTTGATAGTATTACGCACATCAACATTCAAGTCTGTAATTTGGGAACAGATTAGAAGATCTGAGGTTAAGGAATTAAAATATCTACATGTGGAGAAGGAACAAGCCATCTTCTGATATTTGGAGATCAAGACAAGTAAGTAATCTGAACCAACTAAAAAACATTCCTTAGGATTTAATTTTATTTTATTTTTGCATGTTTTAATTCACATTCTAGTTAAGTAGATATATCTTAGATCAGTTATATTTTTCTTATATTATCCTAAATAGATTTTGGATAGGAGATTTACCAATCATGAATGTATAAGTTTTTCCCCATCGTGAATAGCACATCGATCATATTTCCAAGGTCGGCCCAAAAGAATGTGACCAATATCCATGGCGGTAACATCACACCAAACTTCATCATGATGAATTTTTCCCATTGAAAATGAAACAAGACATTTCCTCTTAATTTGTACCTCATTATCTTTCTTGATCCATGAATGGGAATATGGAGGAGGATATGGTACCGTTGGGAGTTTCAGTTTGTCCACCATTTCTTAAGAAACGAACCCTCTGGAAAGAAAAAGAGATGCATTCCTCCAATAGCTGGAATAGCTGCACTTTTTCCTTGTCCAACAACAAGGGATGTCCTTCGCCATTATGAATGAAAATCGGGAAAAAGATACCAAACTTTATCACTTTGGGAACCAAATGGAGATAGTACAGATATATCATAGACCAGAGAAGGGTTACATTTCTCAAAGCTGCCACCATCACTGACTAAGGAGCATACTTTGCCGAGTGACTTGCACGTTGTTCGAAAAATGTTGTGCATTCGCCAACATTGGTCACATTCTTGGGGCTGCAAGGACTCGTTCGATCACCCAGCGCTCTCTATCATTGGGATCAAGTTCTTCTCGTTTCGGCCCATATTCGCCATAGTTTAGCTCTTCATTCTCAAGTTGAGACTCGTCAACTTCTTCACCAATAGCTTCAGCTCAAACATCGTGTTTACGCTTCGAACATTCATTCATAAAATGTTTGATTTGTCCACACTTAAAACAAGACTTTAGTTTACCTTTAGCAGCTCCACTTGCTCCATCCTTGGCCCGTGCTTTCTTTATGTCACTTTTGTTTGATGTCTCCACCCTTGAAGGTTAAAAGGCTTTGAACATCAATAAATTTTCTGGCACCACGTAGCGACAGTTTTGATATTCAAATTTATAGCTAATTGATAAGCATCAATAAGCATCCAAAGTTGGTGCATCTCCACTTCATCTTTGATAGTTGTCTTTAAGCCATTGACATATCTTGCCACAAGTTCTTCATCGGGATCTTGGTTGCTAGTTCTTGCCATTAGTTAGTAGAATTCATCTGTATAATCTGTCACAATTTCGTTGATTTGTTACAAATTTTTAAATTGCATGAAAATTGTTTTGAGCAAAATTTATAGGGAGAAAATTCTCAGGCAACATTGCAACCCTCTTATCCCAATAAGCAATCTTGGGTTTTCCTTTCTGCAATCTTAGATCTTGTGTCTTGTCCACCAAGCTGATGCGTAGCCACAAAGTCGAGTAAGTACGAGCTTTACCTTTTGATTTTCTGAAGTGTCACGGTACTCAAATAATTTCTCTATGGCACTAAGCCAATCAAGAAACACCTCCGGTTGCAAGCGACCATGAAATTCCAGCAAATCAACCTTATTAGAATTTAATGATCGGTTGAACTTTTGAAGAAATTTATTGATTCCTGTATTGACAAAAAGATTCACATACTCTGAGTCATCACTAGAATAGCAATGGCTTAACCACGTTTGCTTCTGCTTTTTTGATGCTCAAGACGCATGGTAAGCTCCTCAAATTGTCTCCTAAGTGCCTGAATTTCAACATCTCGTTCACCGCCGGTGAACTCCGTGTTTCATCTATCATGACCACCTCTTCTTATCCTTACTGCCATGAAATAAGGATAGATAATTCCTAGAGCTTAGTCTGGCTATAGATGCCAAATGATGGGGCTTGGAAACAGGAAGAAAAGATGAAACAAGAGAAATGCGAGAATTTGACTTTCAAGTCGGGGAAAAAAACAACGAATGAGAACTCAACTCTTAAACTCTATCAAATGATCAAAATACTCAAGTTTGTCATTCACTGCATATAATAGGCTATTTATATCTAGAAATTAAATATAAGTTCATGTACAAAAAAATAAGATAAAATACTAAAAGGACTCTTGAAATCGGCAACATTTACATGATCCTTCAACTTCTGCATTGACTTTTAACACATAGAACTCTCTTGATACTTGGAATCTGAGAATGTGTGAGATATTTATAGAAAGTTATTTGAATTGGATATCCAAGGCACCTGACCATTCGTGACTTGGAGTTGTAATAAAGAAATTATGACCAGAACATTAAAGGTGATTAAAGCCAACTGTTGAGCGAATTTGAACTGCATCAGTTGAGCATCGAAATAAGAAGAAATAGTAATATTTAGATCACTTGAACAAATTACTATAGATTTTGTATAGAGTGTATACGTATTGCAGATTCAACACTACAAAAAAACAAATTTTATCGATGAATTTTTCGAAAGAATACTATTTATCAGTAGTTATCGACGAACTGTCAACAGTGAATTTATCCGACAAACTCTTCAACGGGTGTTGGCGTGATGTCTATGTGCCAAAATCACTGTCAAACTTACCAGGGATTGGGTTGTCGAAAAACTTACCGATAGATAAGTCTGTTGGTATTAGTAAAATTAATTTTATATAGATTTATTTAAAATAAAAAAATATTAAGTTTACTGGCGGGCTGGCGTCAATCGAACCCAATGGACGCTTGTCGTTGGTAAACCCTGAATTCGAAAAAAAATTATTTAAAATATTAAGTTTACCGACTGATGTTGGTTGTCTGTGATCCATCTGTAAACTATAAATTGGGCGATTTATTTACCTTAGTTTCGCGAACCCCACTCTCATTTCCCTTCTATCTGTCTCTCGTCGAACCCTAAAAGCTCTGTCATCGTCTCCTTCCACCGCCTCCCTCTCTCTCCTCTCCCAAAAGCTACCTCCCGCCGCCGCCTCCCTTCTCTATTTTCCAGCCGCAAGTCGCCCTACGCTCTGTCCCGTCGTCTCCCTCCTCCCACCGCACGCGGGCCCACTGTCTTCCTCCTCCTAGGGCATGCCATCTCGCAACCTCACTCATCTTGCCGCATGTCATCCCACCGTCTTCCTCCTCTCGCTACAACTGCCTTCCTCCTCCCACCGCCTCCATCAGTATTAATGGTCTTTGTGCAGCCTATAGGCTATTTTGTCACTATATGCAGGTGGATGCTTGTCTAAGTTCCTGCTACTTGTTAATGTTCAATGTTATAGAATGTGAAAACACATGTAATTTGTGCCAAATCTATATTTTCTTCATCCTTTTGTGTGATTAATAGTTTGGATTTGATGTTGGTTCTATATATTGTGTGAATTTCCTAGTCGCCTTATTGAGTTTGTTGTGGATTAGTAGTGTGTAGCAGATTTAATTATGAGTTTGTTGTGAGTTTGTGTAAGGTTTAAGTTCAGATTTAAGTTTAAGTTTAGATAAAACGTAGATGATTTAAGTTTAGATTGATAATATGTAGCGTATTTAAGTTTAGATTTAAGTTTGTTGTAAGTTTGTGTAGATTTTGATTGTTATGTTTTGATAGTTTAGCTATTTAGTCGAGCCTTGGTCGCGACTCGCGGCCATGCGCGCATCATGCACACTCGCGTCTCTTGGCCAATCAGAGCGTGAGTGCGATGTACGTGCTAAGCGTACAATTGGCTGAACTTATGCGATTTTTAATTTATTTATTTTTTCATAATTTGCGAAAATTATAAAATATATATATATATATATTATTTTAATCTAGCCAAGGGCAAATGTTTATAAAAATTTATTTTTTTTATTAGTAGCCAAACGACTATTTCCCAATGGTCCCTAACTTTTTTTTAATTATTTCCCTTCTATTAATAACCCAACACCTACACTTCATTTATAACACCTTCTTCTTCATCTTTACCAACACTTTCAACACACTCACCTACTTCATCTCTCCCAACACTTTATTTTTCTTCTAAATTACACCATGTCCAACTCTCTCAATACTCCAACGACAAGCCGTGATTCAACATTTTTTATCACAAGGTACCGATTCATCCCTATTCAGATATAATCCAATCAATTTCGGAATGGCTTCTCAAGCGGCAAATTTCGACTCTCCTTGTCTTGGCTCGTTATCTCCACATCTCGACGCCATCAACATCTCCAATAAACTGGAGAGACCTAAGGCCGACATCTGAGTTGTGTACTCCACGGAAGAAACCATGCGCATCTTCGAAGTGTAAGTCGATATTAGCGAAGATGCAATCTTCAGCGCCGAGTACACACGTGGTTGTATTGTGATAATGAAGTCGCTAATTCAAACCTATTCTCTCAAGGTCGACCAGCTTGTCTAGGATCTGGAGATGTTCGAACAACCCTCGAAAGGACTTCTGGTGAAAGGCACCAATCTTCTAGATTAGGAATTGGTATAACATCTCCAGCTTACATATTTCGCCATGTCTCAATTGTATAGTAAGCACTCACATAAGACGTTGCAATTTGCTTCGCCTTATTGCAATTAAAACAAGCAAAACGATCGTTCTACATATTAGCAATGCCTCAATACAACTTTATTGAAGTTTCATAATGAGAATAGGGATCAAGTCGCAATCAAACATAAGACATTTGCACTTCCTATTAGCAAGATTAACAACATAGCTTTTTTCTTCAAATGTGACCTTGTACTTGGTTGTAGAAATTACTTCAACCCTCATGGTCAGTGCCTTATCCATTGATTTTGCTAATTTAGTTGATGCAAAGTCAGTAAACTATTTATTCCTTTCTATATCTTCACAAACCATTTGTAGACTAAATTGTGAACACACTCCAAAAAGGTGCATACCAACAACTTCCTAGTCCATTGTGGTCTCCCGTTCAAACATTCAGCAACCTTGGAAGTTAAAAACCAATAAAGGAAAATAGGGCATTTCGAATGAGCCCATCTGCTTGGATCAAGACTCATCAGTTTCTTATGCGCGCTTGGTGCAAACGATGACAATTTTTTCACATACTCCTCAAAGTTATGTCTCCTATACGATTTTTCAGTTTGTTGGAAGACACTTGTTACACGTTGATCATATTTCTTGATATTGCATTGTATGTAATACGTACAAAGTGCATGAGAAGTCCTTGGATAAATAGTATCCACTGGATTCTTTAAGTTGAGATGTTGATCGAACACAAACAACAAGTGCTCGGGGCAGTCAAATATTGCTTGTAGCGGACTAAAGAACCAAATCCATGATGCATCACTTTTTACATCCTCAGTCCCAAAAGCTAATGGGATAATCCGCTCACTAGCATCCTTTGTAGCAGCAACAAACATAACACATTTGTATTTTCCTTTCAAATGTGTGTCGTCAACTACAATCACGGGACAACACTCGTTAAATCCTCTAACACATGCAGCAATAGCTATGAAACAAATTTGTAAAGCACCACCTGGTTTTGTCTTAACTTCGGCAAAGGAACCTGAATTGGAGTATTGCAACATGTGAAAATACTTAGGGAGTAGCTGAAAAGATTTGCCTACATTGCCATAAATCATGATCAGTGCTTGATTTCTCTAATGCAAAATGGTTTGATATTTCACCCCAACACCAAATTGGCTTAGGGCATGTGCTTGAATATCATTCGGCCTAAGAATGACACCATCAACCATTAAATTTGGAAGAAAATATGCAGATATAACATTAGAACACATCTTTGAAGTATAATGATATCTCAAATCAGATGCACAAGTGTGAAGGCTCCTATTGTATATTCTCCATGCATTCTTCATTGTTCTCGAACGCATGACCAATGAACAATTTGCTTCGTGTTTGCAAATGACTTAATAACTTGTCTTCGATTAACCATTCATAGTATAATCCACACGATTCAACATATGATGCATTCTTAATAATGTAATCATTTTCTCCTTGTTTAAGAATGTTGCACCGCAAAGTGTATTATTTATGGATTCATTAATTGTACCAGTTCAACACAAGATAGACATGCGTGATATGTCGCACCAGGAATAATTCATTGTCGACCATGTTCATGATTTTCTTCAATAAATTCATCATTACCATCTAATAGTGGCACAGTAACGCGGTCTCTACCACAACAATCATCAACATCATCACGGTGATCAAAACTGTCATCATCTCAACGTTTTCATCATCATTATCATAGCAAAATATGGTACTTCACCCCAATTACAACCAAAACCATATGGTTCCGTATCATCATTACTCAAATTGACATAATTCTGAATTATCATCACTCTCATTTTGCACATTCACATTTCTTGAAGTTGTTGCAATCTCTATGTTCGATTGATGTCGCAGCTGAGGTAATGTACATGTGTTTTGAGCTATTGGTTGAGGTCCACATTGAGTTAATGTAAATGTATTTTAAGGTAACAGCTGAGGTAATGTACATGTATTTTGAATATGGTTGACGACAGGTGGACATTCACTATTTCTAAGTGAAACGGTAACATATAACATTGGCTTGTCCTCCAACTCAATCAAATAAGACAGCTCAAAATCATTTGTGATCCACATTCTCATGGTTTCATCTGAGGACTGCACTAATGCAAAAATCCCATACATATTCATACTTTTATCCTTCATTAAGAGAAATTCAATCTTACTTAATAAAAATACATGTGTTATACCATCAGGCGGTATAGGCATAAAATTTCTTTGTCTGCCCTCGTATGTGTAATTTATCCAAAGCCCTCCACAGGCAATAATAAGAGCAGTTGTCCTCATCTGCAAGAGACAATTTTGCTTAAATTAGTATTTCATGTCATCATTACCAAACTGGCGTGCGCAGTGCAGAGGACAGCCGCGCCCAGGTTGGGTATACATGATGTTATTCTGTCAATTCATATCATGCATACGAAACTTGCGTGCGTACGGCATCAGCACTGCGTGCTAGTTTCTTAATGATGGTATGAATTAAGCCAATTCATACCATGCGTACATAACCTAGCGCGGTTGTCCTCGGCACTGGGCGTGCCTAGGTTTGCTATGTACAATAAGAATTGGGCGAATTCATATCATGCATACCAAACTAGTGCGCGCATTGCCGAGGCCATAGGCGCGCAAGTTTGGTATGTATGGTATGAAATGGTTGAATCATATCATGCATACCTAACTTGCGTGCGTACGACATCAGTATTGTGCGGTAATGATGGTGTGAATTATGTCAATTCATAACATGTGTACCGAACCTTGTATTGTATGCATGGTTTGAATTTAACAAAAGTACCAAATTCGAACCATTCTAGATCAAGAAATCATAGGTGTTGAAAAGAGTATTCAACAGAAGAAGATGACCGGAAATCTAGTCACTAGAGTGAAATAAAATACAAAGAAATTCATCGACTTTGGGTAACAGCAACTCCATATTGTATACACCGTGGGTGCGGCCGCCATCGATGGAGAAAGCTTACAATAACAAGCAACGTCGAAGAGCAGAGAGCTTCGAAAACTTATTTTCTGCCGACGTCGTCGAGAGAGAAGATAAAACAATCGAAGAGAGAGAGAGAACCAGAATATATTTGAATAGAGAGAATACTCATAAATTTGAATTAATAGAGGTGAGGTGAAAATGGATGAGAAGTGAAAATTGATGGGTTAAATGAATGGAATTTATATCTCTTCAAGTGTAGCCAACTATTTACACTTTTAAAATTGTAAGATTATGATTTGATTTCCTGCTTGCCAATTCAAACTTCACTAATAAGAAGACGTTGTTAAGTAATGAGTTCCTCTTGGAAAAAATAATTTTATACATGATTAACTCAACATTTTTTACATAAATATATTTTGATGTCAACATTTTTTTTTTACTTCTCACCTTTAACGTAAATGATGTATTTCTTCTATAATTTCAAGAAAGAAAACAATGTTTCCATCAAATGGAAGAAATATTAAAAATGATACTTTTGAAAATAAAATAATTGAGACCATAACTCAAATATATTATATGCATTATGAAAATCTTTAGGGTGTGTTTCTCTTTGATGGAAATGGATGAATATATATATTTCATTCATTTTTCACCATTTTTCCATGTTTTATAGGATCATTAATTTTTATTGGTCATGGTTGAATATTTTCTTGCGCAACCTATTTTTCCTTATTTTCACTTCAATTCATGATAACATTATTATGGAGTATTGATGTGATAATATTTTTCCTAATTTTCATATGTTTTACACCATAGAGAACGTGAGGTAAAAAAAATTATGAGGACCACTAAAATGTGATGAAATTTTTCCACATTTTCTTTTCCATTCTCTTTTATGTTAAATTTGTAACCAAATAAAACACACATTTATAGTACATATTTCTTGTGAAAGTTAAAAGATTTGAAATCACATAAATATAAAATATATAAATAAAATGCTATATATTAATTTTATAGTTAAATATAATTCTACTTTATATTTATCTTAATTTATTTATAAAATATTTAAATTATTAATAATTATAATTATCATAACACTTCATCAATATTATAATATCTTAAATGTTATATTTGTGCATAACACTTCATAAATATTATATTATTTAAAATGTTACGTTTATGCATCCTGCAAATAGAATTAGTAATTATTATAATATATAAATTAACATAGTATTTTCATTAACTCAACAAAAGAAAAAAGAGAAAAATGAAAATCAAATTAAAAAGAGCATGTATGGTAATCAAACTGCGAAAGGAATAAAAATGAAAAAACACAAATAAATTATCATAAAAAAAACATAAAGAAAAATAAAAATTAAAGGTAAATAGTGTTTTGCGTTCTAAAAATTTAATATTATTTTAGAAAATATCACGATTTTCATTTTCTATTTAAAAATTCCGAAACTTTCAACATTTTTCATAAGATGTCATCTTATACAAAATTCAAAAAGCTAATTCATTTTGCCTGAGTCAGAAGTGGAAATATTTTTCTCATCACTTGGATAAAACAATGCCTATTTACCCAAAAAGTAAAGGAAAAAAGAAAACAACAATTCCAACTCAATCACGATTGGAGCAAATCTTTGGAAACCCAGGTTTCGGAAACAAATCACAACTTGAGCTCCGGCTTTTCCAGCTGAGATCGAACGAATTATGCAATTGGTCTAGTCTCATTAGCTGGCAACGACACTTAGAGAGCGGTGACATCACCAAACAAAATGGAGGTAGTGGTTCAGATTTCCTTGAGGTGGAGGCCACCCTTCAAGTCGGTCGTGGCACAGCAGTCGAGAGAGCCGCAACGCTTCCTTTCCAAAGTTCCACGACAATCTAGCATTGTCTTTCAATTTGAATATAGCCAGCAATAATGGGGATTTAGGCAACAGCTCAGCCACCGAAGTCTATTTTCCCAAATCACTCGACATCGCTGGCAATGGAGAGGCTAATTTTCCAAATTCCAAATTTCCCTTCTTTTCTAAATTGGATAAAACAACTTCATTTTATCCAAGTGGTGTGGAACAAAAATCCACTTCAGCATTCCGTTATGTGATTTTATACAACACAATATTAGATAGAAAATGCTGAAAGTTTGGGATTTTTGAACAAAACATGAAAATTGTGGACATTTTCTTAAAAACACTGAAATTTGACACAATACACAATAACCAAAAATCTGTAAAACAAAACAAAAAAATGGTGAAGGACAACCCAATTCCCAGCGCACCACAAACTACCTCACTTGTCCCATGCACGCGTGCATCACACATTTCACGTGTACACTCCACAACCGTCTGATTGACACGTGTGATGCATGTACGTCTCACCTACTGTGCCCACTAGGCCAAACTTGCTTGGGAAGCATTTCGGCTTTTCAATTTCTTTAGTCTCTTCCATTTCATCAACATCACTTTCCTAACAACAGTCAAAACATTTACCTCCATAATACACATCACCGTCTTCCCCATTTTTTCACACCATTATTAGTACTCTTAGGAGGTGTTTGGTTTGCGTGATAATATATAATTGATATAATAATCTAATTCAATGAAATATTTGGTTTGCATCATTCAGCTCGTAATGGATATAAGTCAGCCTACATTCTAATCATATAATTGGACGATTATTTATCACCACAAAGTTGAATTGATTATTTAATCATCGTCCAATCATATCAATCTTATCTATCACATCCATCAAACCAAATATAATATAATGCCAAAAGAAACAAACAACATCTTCTTCTCTCGTAAGTCAATCATTTATTATTCAACTTTCAAATAAGGAAATATAAAAAATAAACACAAATGAATATGGAGTGTCAATACCATTGAATTACAAGGCTTAGAATTTTATAATTCCACCTTGGTAGAGATAATCAATCCATGATATCGAAATACACACAAAAATTTGTGTAAGTTCGTCAAACTTGACATATTTAGAATTTTAGATGCTATTGAATATGTGTTTAGATCCAAATCTTAACCCATCTCATAGCAAATCTTAGTATCTTACACAAGACTTCCCAAAAGGAAACATATTTTTAGATTTGTTACTTATGAAGGGCAGGGTTCAATTAGTAGTCCAGAAAAATCAAGAGAGAGAAACAAAGGCCTTGCTATCAAGAAGTAAGTGAAACCAAAACTTGTTAACTTGGCTTAACTACAAAGCTATTTACAAACCAACCAAAACTTAGTAACAACTACCTACCTCAAAATTGTTGGAACTTCTACTTGCAAATAAGCTTAAAAACCATAACTTCTACAACCTGTATGCAATATATTATGAGTCAAGTTTGGCATATATAAGCAGCAATTAATGAACACTAAGAAGGTATTTGGTATGATGGAATGAATGAGGAAATGGAATGATAATTCCTACATCCATTTCATTTTTTTGTTTGGTATAACTCTTTCTTAGGAATATCATTCCATTTTAAATCACTATTCCCACTAGATAAGGCATACTCATTCCTTCTTAAACCCATGGGATTAGTCATTTCGTTCCTATCTTCATTCAATTGCCATCTCAATTCCATTCCGTCATATTAAGCACTTTCTAAAACTTTGATCAAAGGCATTGATGTTGTATATATATGCTACAAGAAGGAAGAAAAACAGAGGTACCTTGTTATTCGACTACATGAATTCTGTTGACTCCATGTTCAGGGCACACGAAACTGAACTAGGTCTAGGAATATAAAGTGCTTTATGTCCGAAACTGCCACCAATCGACCCACAAACTTTTTCGTCATCATCGCTATCAACATCTCTCGGAGTTACCCGATTCTGATAGCTTCTGCGCTGGACAAGATAGACGTTGAAGTAGTAGCTAACCAATTTCTCCCTCGATTTCGAAGGCAAGAACCCCCAAGCATTGTTCCAGAACTTGTTCGAGAAAGCAGCATACGACTTCATATTATCCTTGAATATCCCCTCCTCCTCTTCATTCCAAGAAAGTGAAACCTCCTCTCCCATGAGGTTGAATCGCCAATGGTAGAACAGTGAGCCGAGTTCTTGCTTTAGCTTTAACCTCTTCTCGGCAATATGAAACCTAACACATTCAACAGATTCTGGAAACGAGCAACTGCACCAATGTTGCCTTCCTTTCCCAATTGGATCCAGTTTAACAACATAGTTTTTTTTACCATCTTCTGGAGGCCACATTCTTGTGCCCAGCCACTTGGAATCGCTATCGAAAGCGATACCAGTCCATTGTGGAACTTGTGCTTGAAAACGAGGACCAATGGAGACTTCCCTCTCAGCTGGCACATCACAGGGCTTGTGATCATTCGTATTTGGAGGCTGCTCCTTAACGACTGTAGCAGCTACTTCAGATGGTTCTCTCGGCCTAGCCACATCTGCTTCTCGATGACTATGAGGGGCTGCAGAAGAATTGCAGCATGAACATGAGTGCAATTTTATCACAGGTATCCTCCTACTATATCTTAGTTTTTCTGTAGTTTGGTGGTTGATAACTTCATCCTCGAACATTGAGGGAAGCATCCTTGGCTTTTTCTGCTGATCCTGATCCACGTCATAACATGTAATGAAAAGTTACAAGCATTTGAATACAAAAGACCATCATCAATGATTAGATATCAATATAATAGCATGTGGAAACTACATGAAATAGAACGTTTGCCAGAACTAAGTTTGCTACTTGCCAAGCATATAAAGTTCAAGCATAGTTCCACTTGCTTATTGTAATGTTACCTGGAGTTAATTAATTAAACTTTTTACATCTCCTTTTTAAGTAACTTCACCTTAATACCTGGAGTCTTAATATAGAGTGTGCCTCAGGTTGCACAAAAGTTAAACAAAGACATGTAATTGTAAATTTTTATCATACTCTTTTAACATTAACAAATTATCCACTTGGTTGCTATAATTTCACAATTTCGGTTTCAAATAATAATTCTCAATAAGCGTGGTGTGCACGTGTCATGCAACAAGTCAAACGTCCTACTGCAACAAATTTTCATTATCATCTCCTTTTGCACACAACTCCCCCATCAGAATCAAAGCTTAAGAATCTTGAATCAAATTAAACCACAAGAAGATGAATTTAAGATAGATTTATCATGATTATCCACAACAGAAGATTTACGTGTCTGATGCAACTCATTTATTATTAACAAGCTATTCTTGAATTAGGCACAAGCCCTTTCTAAGTTTTATAGAAGATGAATTTAAGATAGATTTATCATGATTATCCACAACAGAAAATTTATGTGTCTGTGATGCAACTCATTTATTATTAACAAGCTGTTCGTGAATTAGGCACAAGCCCTTTCTATGTTTTATAGAATGACCTGCTTCTTTGACATTCTCATTATTTTCTTTATACGTGATTGTCAAACAATGGGGGCTTGTAATCTTTATGTGAAATCTCTAAAAATTTGTATATATTAAATAAGTTTTAAACCCAACTGTAACCATATGGCGGGAATGAACTTGAGATATAACATAAATATTACTCCATCTGCCCACGAAAAATTTGCCCTTATTTCATTTTCGGTCCATCCACAAAAAATATGCCCCATCCATTTATAGTAGTAGGGTCCATACAACTCACAATATCCACAACACATTTAAAATGGGTCCTCTCAACTCACAATATCCACCAGCAACCAACTATTTTATTAAAACTTATGTCGTTCACAATGAGTCAATTTTTTTGTGGAATGATGGAGTATTAAGTAGCATAAGGTGAGAACATTACGCCCCGGCCTGCAAGAGAAAAACTCAAGCATTGCATCGAGGCGACTTATAAAGGGTGAACTACCTGAGCATTCTGTGAGGTCTCAACACAATTATTCTTTATTAGGGACCATAAAAATGGAAGCTTTGCATGAGGTTGCAAGCATTTTAAATCAAATAGGAACGAATTCTTTCATCTTGGATCTAACTACTAAGAAATGAAAGAAGATCAATCAAATTGGTTTATAAATTTATGGTTATGATTCAACTAGCTTATTTTATGATTTGACCAAAGAAAATAATATCCTGCAAGCATAATGGACACTCTGCCCAGACCATGTGTTATCATTTATTCAGTAGAATGTCATTAGACTCATTCCTAACATTGGAATATGTCTCAGCTAGCAATTAAAATTAGCACTGTTTCACGCTTCTACCAGTATCAGAGCTTCGTCACTAGAGTTCCACAAATTAATTTCACATTTATGTGTTTTAAGGGGATATTCCATCTTATGCGGACAATATATGGCATTCTATAATTCGTCGCTCTACTTGGGAGAGAATACCTAAAGCTAAAGATGTGCATGTTTGAGGCCAGTTCTTATAGAAATGATCATCAAAGATGGTTTAAAATGTCAAAGTGATCTCTGGAGGCCCTTCATTTCTGCTACCCTAAAAGTAAAATCTGTCCCAATCTAAGGTAATAAAATATATGGAAACAGCAGAAAATAGTTATGGTCACCAAGTTGCAACCACTGCAGAAAAACCGGGATGCTCATTAGTTCCAGAAAATGTTTCTTTTTTTCACCTAATTAACACAATAGTATTAAATATGAATCTTGCCGATAAGAGACACGGTAGAGTAAACTTGGAGAGCATGAAGATGAGTTGGACCGTGTGAATCATGTAATTATTCTCTTAAAGTCCAGCTCTCCGTAGTTACAAAGATGAAATAACAGAGGATATATGTATAACAGCTCAAGACAGAGAGCTAATCAGTAATCACTCGCACATTTCAACTAGCAACCCCGTTCAAGTTAGTGGTAAATAAATAATTAAATTAAAAAAACTTGATACACACATGTAGCAGATTCAACATTCTCAAAGATTACACAAACTTATAATTGTGAGATTGCAGTTAAATTATAGATCTGAGGTGCAACAATATCAATTCAAAATTTGGTTATTTAATTATTTAGTTGAAGATTTGCAGTACATATAACCATAGGAAACAATCAAGAAAAGATAAAGCTGTTACCTTTAGGAGGACTTCAGCTGCAGCTTTACTAGCATGCCTTTTTATCAGCAATGCGTCCCTAACAAACAGAGCTTCAGCCCAGAATTCTCCATCACCGTCGCTCCACTTGGAACATTCAGGAATCGACCCAACTGAAGGATCACCTGAACGTTTTGCAGCCTGGATCAACCACTCTAGCATTCCTGAAAAGGAATAAGATTCTTGTTTCCTCTTCCGAGAAGCCAGCACACTTCCAGCATCATTGTTGGGTGTAATCTTATCATCAATACTCGGTTGAGCTCTGAATCTCTCTTCACCATCAGGAACTTTTTCAGAACCATCAGGTTTTCTACAGATGCCCTTGTTAACTTCTTTGGCAGATGTACAAGAGCCATTGTTTTCAAGGGCAGAAGAACTTTCATCATCATTTTCAACAACAGCAATAGTAGTTTCTCTATGATTTAGGACCTTGTTGGTAATGCTGTCAATGAGTTTCTTGGCAGATCCTATGATGTCACCATCATCGTCAACTTGTCCTCTAGAAACGCCATTTAGTTCATTCACGATCTTCGCTGCTGCATTATTCGCTGATGAAGCAAAATCATCAATCATGATATGAGACCTGTCATTTGCCTCTCCAACACATGTAGCAACTTCCTCTAGTTGCTCTTGCTCTTGCTTGTTCGGCAACAAACCCTTGAACCTAATTTCCAACTCCCGAGACAATAAATCCAATTTCTGGATAAATCCACAATTGTCATCCTCCAGCACTCTGTTGCTAAACACTCGTTGCAGCCATTGATCCAGCTCGTTCAAATAATTCATATAAATCAACTTAAGGGATGCAGTCACACCACATCCTAGTCCACATTCATCCGAAATAAAACCCCACAAGTGATTTCTTGAAACGGCATCGTATCCACCAAATTTCCTCACAAGCCAAAAAAGCTTAAACAAATCGACTGGCTGCCCGTCACCACAGAAAGCTGGAATAGGCCTATGAAATTTTCCAGCAGACTTATCTCTCAAAAAAGCAACAACTACTTGATCAAACAAACTCCTTAGCCTATGCTTACAAGAATCAAAACGGTACTTCTCTATCTGAAAATTGAAATCAAAAGCAAACCTAAATGTTTTTATATCATTTCCATCACCAAAGTTACCACCACCACCACCACCATTGCCATCTTTGTCATCTCTCAACTTAACCATTTTCCCATTAAGCCCTTTCTCTCTCACCATTCAGTCCAAAACTTTTCCGGGTTCTTTTCTTTTATCTGGGAATATTCAATAAAATAAAACAAAATTGATTGCATTTTACACATATTTACATACAAATGCTGCCATTTTATGTGAAAATAAAATGATCGGATTTTACCTTGTTTTCAGCTTCAACGGCATTGGAGATAATCCAGTAAGCATTGCAAGACGATGTATAATAAACCCTGCGGCAATATTTGATAGAGATGCAAATTTTTTCAGGTGTCATTACAGCAGTGATTAAGTTGGTAACTAGCTAGGAAGAATCAGATCATGAGAGTACGGCTACAGATTATGGAATCTGGGCCTAAAAGGAAATCAGGTGCATTTTAAGGAAAGAAGATGAAAGGTATTTGATTTTTCATGAAATAAAGAAGATTAATTTAGGACGAAAGACGATTTTTAGATTATTTCTAAGGGCACGATAAAGTTTGGGGATGAATCCAACCCTAATTCCTGGCAAGGTATATAATAATCTTTTCCACACAATCAATGATGCGGCAAATGCTATGCACTAATTGAGGTTGGATGGTTTTATTTTATATATTTTACAAAAAAAAAAATGTGTTACATTCATGACTCGTTTGGCACGTAGTACAAAATAAGATGTTATATATTTGATTGTATGATATATAAATATCATATTTTATAGGATATATTAAAATATTTTTCAATATGTAATCTATTGTCTAGCATAGTGTATTAAAACTAAATGCAATTAATATTTGTTATAATGGTGTCGATGAAACGCAACTCAACTGGTAAGACATTTTCCCTCCGAAAATTAAAAAAAAAAAGATTATGATTTTTTATTTACTTTGACATTTTCGGAGTAGAGTGTTTATTGTTGGAAATTGAAGTATGATTATGATTGTTTTATTTACTTTTGAGTTTTGATAAATTAGGATTAGGGTGTATTTGGTATCATGGAATTGAAAATTTGAATTCGGAATTTGAGCCATCAATTCCAAATGCACTGTTTAATACCACAAAAATATTTGATTTGAAATTGAGTTCCAATTCCAAATCGTCCAATTCTACAATTTGAATTCTATAGCTAAAGTAAATATTTGGAATTTCATATCCATAATGTGTGCTCTATCTCACTGACGTCTGTTTCACATGTAGAGGAGCTTAAGGTAGGTAGACCTGTTGTCACCTTTCCCATTTCTTTTAGTTGCAGAGACGTTCACGACACCTGTTTCAAAATAGAGTGAGCTCGGGATTCTCAAAGGGTTTACAGTTGGGACAGACAAGATTTCTATCACCCACCTATAGTTTGCAAATGATACAATTATCATATTCACTGCTGACACCAAGGTACTAGGTTATTACAAGAGGTTGCTCCAATGTTTTGCTTTATTATCTGGGCTTTTATATAAAATGTTATAGTAAAACATAAAAAAGTAAAATGATGAATATAACTTTGACTTTTCAATCAAAATGCATTTTCATATATATTTGGAAAAAAAATCTTATTATATAACTTTCAAAAGTTAGAAAAAAAGTAATGAAGTTTGAAAACCAAATAATGAGAACTCGCTAATTTTCGAGTCGACCATATGGGGCTCGGGATATCTTCGGGCCAACTGTATTAGGTTGTAGGATATTTGGTTTAGAGTTATTAGGGTTGAGATTTTTTTCGAGCACAAAAACTTCTTATGCGCTCTCCCCTATGGAACGCGCGCCTCTTACTTGAGTCAAACCCGGGTGCGATCCGACATAGAATAATGTTCATAGATATACAGTGTTAGTTAAAACATAACTTAGACACTTAGCCTAGTGAAAATGGCGCTATGTAATAAGTTAGAAGTGGTGGGTTCGAAACCCATTCACCCCTTTTTCATTTCTTCGTTTTTACTTTTACAATATATATAAAATGGCGTTGGCTCATATCTAAAGTTGAGGAGCTAGTCTAATGGTAGTGGATGTGTGCAACCTACTGGATGTTAAGGGTTTGAATCCCATTCAACTCATTTTATGTTTTTAATTATTTTATATATATTTTTATTTTTTTTATTTTTTCTTGTTTTGTCTGTTTTTTTCATTTTTCCCATATTTTCTTTTTTGCATTTTTTTCAAAATAATATATATATATATAGGGATGCATTAGGGTAAAACTTAATACACTATACAT
>JAYDZE010447571.1:0-16291 GCA_034509125.1 Monilaria moniliformis
CAATTTCATACACGTAGGCCACCGGAATATTTTGTCATGGGACAATTGCGAAAATTGTTAAAGTTATGATATAATCGACTGATTTTGAAACTTGCAGGATTGACCAGAATTTGACCAAATTTGGTGGTTTTTCTGGCAATTTGTCCTTATTTTAAAGGGTTAGAACAAGAAGGCGTCTTTCATTTGGAGAGTAGAGAAGAGACCCAACCCGAATTATTTATCCATATAAATACAAGGAAATTATTATTATTAATTTGGCCACACTACAAGATATATTTTTATTATTCCCAAATTATTCATCCACATAAAAACAAAGAAATTATTATTTAATCTGTCACAACACTGCATGCATATATTTGTGTCAATTTGTTTTGGTTTGAGCATTCCTCGTCCATGTCGGCACTCGAGCATTAATGTCAGATTCTTCATTTGTAATAATTTATTTTAAAAAAGAAAAGAAATTTAAATGGATCCGCACACTTCTTTGGATCCATACATTTCACGTGCAGCTCTCAGCTCTCTTATTTATGGACCTTTTTATGGGTAAAAACAAATTGTTTGCACTTTACTAACTACTTGAGGCCATGTTATGGAGAAAATAATTTGTTAGTGATTACATGTTATATAACAGAGTGAGTTGGTGTGTCGAATTAGTAATTTTTTTAAAATGAAATGTCAGTTTTAATATGTCACGTAGTGTGTCTAGATTATGAAAATTTTCTCCATATTATGTGTTTTTACTTAAATTTGAGTAATAATTTACTTTAGTGAAGCTCAATTACTAAAAGATTAATCTCGAGCTTTATAATAAATAAACTCGTTATATTGAATTTAAAAAATTTAAATTAAAAAAAAATGGATCTCAAAAAAAATATTCACCCCAAGGGAAGTTTCTCAATTCAATGAGTATGGAGATGAAGTACGAGTATCTCCAAAATCCTTCAAATATTATAATAATCTTAGAAGATTCGGATATTAATTTTCAACTTACTAGTGATTTTATTGTTTATAATTTTTTTATATTATCATTGAGTAGTTCATTACCTTTTTTTTTTTCATGTTTAGTGTTTCTCATTTGGCATATAAATAAGGTTATTTTATAAAAGAAAATAAATTAATAAGAAAGACTTTTTGAGAATCGAGTCTCATTAAAATCTCTTACTACAAGAATCCAGTAGAAAAGACACTGATATATATTAAAATGAATACTCATGTAATTACATAACTCAAAAGTAAATGGGTTTCTCATTTGAAATGTGCTATCATATAATGCATTATCTAACTCAAATTCTTTTGCTGTGTTTTTTTATATATAAAAATTAATTGAAACAAATTATCAAACAAAATAATATAAAAGTAATTGCATTTATCCTTTCCACCACTACGGTTTAGTTTATG
The DNA here is from genome assembly GCA_034509125.1 of Monilaria moniliformis. NCBI lineage: Eukaryota > Viridiplantae > Streptophyta > Magnoliopsida > Caryophyllales > Aizoaceae > Monilaria > Monilaria moniliformis. The sequence continues at coordinate 1,399 of JAYDZE010447571.1, forward strand.
ATAAAATGTACTGATAATATGAAATCAAAATAAAATAAAAATTGCATATGAGATTAAAATGGGTAAAACCTTTTCTTTTTCGGAGTTTGAATGCTGAAAACAACTTCTGCTCACACAACAGTGGCGAACTCAAAATCAGAAAATGAATGAAGCGAAATAAATGATAAAAAAATAAAATATAATCTACACTACGTCTGAATTTTTATCTTTTTTTATACAACGCGTCCATCTCTCTATTTCTTTCTCTCTCACACAATCATAATTTCTTTTTCAATTTCTTTCCAACAGATCCAATCATCCGAACGAAGACACGACCATGATTGTTTTTGGACGACCTTAAGAAAAAATTAACCATTAGAGGTCGGCCTCCCGGCCCTCCCCCTCCCTGACCCCTACATCCGCCACTACAACCAAATATGACTCTGATTCACCCTTATCCTAGTAAATAAAGTAACAACACCACTGAAATTGAAATTCAAATGTTTAGCGAAAAAAAATTCAAATGTAAAAAAATGACAAAACAATCAAGTCCACACGCCATTTAATATTTATATTTTTCTATAACGAAGATAATGGTTGCGTAGATGATAAAAATACCAAGGATGGGAGCGCCTCTCCATACACATGCACCACTCTCTCTCTCTCTCTCTCTCTCTCTCTCTCTCTCTCTCTCTCTCTTCTTCACATTCCACCAAATCGCCGAATTTATTTCTCAAATTAATCACAAAATAAAGTATTCAAAATTTCATTTCCTCACTTCAGCTTTTTTATATAAACAGTATAACACCTCTTTCTCTCTCATCCCCCAACCATGGCCGCGGCTCTCTCTCTCCTCATCTTTTCTCTCATCTCCACCTCCCTCCCCGCCCTCTCTGTCGCCACCACCGCCATAACTGCAATCACCAGAGACCAGATCGCCTGCACAATGTGCTCCTCCTGCGACAACCCCTGCCAACCGATTCTCTCTCCTCCGCCGCCGCAGCCGGTCCCCTCCCCTCCGCCACCTTCTCCGCCGCCGCCATCCGATGTCAATTGTCCCCCTCCGCCTTCGCCGCCAAGCGGCGGCGACGGCGGAGGAGGTGTCTACTACTTCTCGCCACCTCCACCGGCGCAAACTTCTTACTATCCGCCGCCTTCAGGCGGCGGCAGCGGCAGCGGCGGCGGCGAGTACTATCCCCCATCAAACCCTAGCCCCTCCAATTACCCCACTCCAACGCCGCCGAATCCAATGATGCCGTATTTCCCATTCTATTACTACAATTCGCCGCCCTCTAACCCCCACACCGACGATTACAGTTCCGCTCAGTTCACAACTCACTCCAAATTTCCGCTTCTCATCGCATTTTCACTCTTTTTATTCATTTAATTTCAGAATAACAGCTACGAAATCATATATACTATAATCAACAGCTCCTTCAATTCTCACGCATTTACCATTTCCTTTTCCCCCTTTTGCAAATCGCGACGATTTTCAGGTCAGCAAGGAAATGCAGATGAAGATCAGCGCGGCGGCGGCGGGAATTCATCGTCATTTAAAAAAAGTTGCAGATTAATTCAGTGTACTTTTTCTATAACGATTTCTTCTACTGTTCATTATTATTCGTAGAATAAGGTGACTGTTATTGCCCAGAAATATTAAAATCACCAATAATTGTAACTTTAATCTTTGCAAAAAATAATCGTACTTTTTCATCGTCATCAGCAATTCCAACTGTATTTACAATGACAGTTTCATCGCACTAAAGATCTATCACTGTAGCTCTTTTGTACGGATAAACGAAAAGGAGTAGTGCTCTCTCTCTCTCTGGGTAGAGAATTCTTTCGTATTATCGTATGCATGTGCTAAAAGGCTAAAAGTGGTAAAGCAAAGCTGATTTTGCCATATGTGGAATGTTGTAGTAACATTAGATTTTGATAAATTTATATTCGAGAATATTGAGATTTTGGAGCAAAAGTATAATATTATTGAAATAGTATTACATAGGGTTGGGATTAATGGGTGTTTTTTATTTTAAAAATATAAAATAGAGTTGGTGCATTTCATCATTGTGCTATATTTTGTTTTTTTGTATGTGGTTTTAATGCATTTATATGGTGCAGGTGTTATCTCATTATCATATTCGTATATATTTGCACTTATATTCAAATATAAATAAATAAATATATCTGTGTGCTTCCCAAATGTACCCCCAAAAAATCAGTATATTTAACTTTATTGGTGCTAAGATTGTGCAAAGAAAGTGGCTATAAAATTAAAATGTAATTTAATATCTTTTTCAAGAGACACCATGATAATCTATCATTTTGAAACAAGCACCACATCTATAAATTTTATCCACTATAGTGATAAAAGTAATTAAATACACAATATAAAGAAAAATTCTTGCTGATCCAACTATAATTAAAAATGGGTTAAACATCAATTATTTTGGGACTATCAATTATATTTTAAATTGTCGAAAATATTTTTTTTGAATCATGAATAATAGATTTTGTATCAATTATTCTGTGTCTATTTTATTCGGTTCAAAAAGTTGGCCTGACTCGTTAGATTGTTATAGTGTATCTGAAATTTTCTTTATAAATTATATCTTAAACAATTTTGAATGTCATTTTATTCAGGTGAGCTACGTTAACTTTTCTGAGCCGAAAATAAACAAGGAAAACAATTAATACAAACTCAATAATTGATGATAATTTTTTTATTTAAAATTCAAAATACAATTAATAATATCAAATAATTAAATATTCATTGAAAAAAATTAAAATAAAAAATGTAAGGAAGACTCAAAAAGTCTCTCGCCGAAAGTAGTGGGCCCATTGGGGTTTGGGAGTGGGAAGGTGTGGTGTAGTGTGAAATAGAAGCAATAGCTCAGCTACCTATTAATTATGTTACACCACATTCTTTTCAACTTTGCTATGTGCAATCTTTTGTTTTTTTCACCAATGACCAAACTGCTCATTTTTAGTCTCTCTTAATAACTTCTTCTACTAGTGAATGACACTTTTATTTGTTATCTCATTATAAGTACAGAAGCTATTAGTACATAGAATTATGGGTGTACTTAAAATCAAGTCAAGTTGGATACCGTCGTTCATAAACTTGGTTCGTTTAGTATCGAACTGAAATTGTAGCTTTATTATTTATTGAATAATTTGAGGCTGCGAGCTTAGTCAAGCCCAAAATAACTATCTAAATATAAATATATATATTTATATATTTAACACAACTTATTTTTCTTAAAAATAGATTATTTTATCCACAAAAATGTATTCATTGGTTTCTTACAACAAATAAAAGTAATTACAGATTTAATACAATTATTAATAATTGTATATTTAAAAAAAAAAATCTAATTATATTTAGTTAATAATTTTTTATTTTATAAATAAATTACAAAGTTACTGAATTGAATACTATCATGCTCAAATTTGATTTATCCAACTAACGAACTCTTCTCGAGCTCAACTCCAAATAATTATAATAGCTTACGAATACTTTGGCTCATAGATTATGAAGTGGTAATCCTTATATTTAATTCATTTTTTCAAAGAAAGGTCAAACGACAACCCACTAATGAGATGTGGGAATTTCTTCTTCTTCTTTTTTGAAGGGAATGAGAGGTGGAAACTGAAATACTGAATTATAGAGAATAAAATTCCAGAGCTCACTATTGTGAAAAGTTCCGTATTTAATCATTATATAAAAAATATACTCTTTCTATTTCTTAAAAATAGTGTATATTACGTTGTGGCACAAATTTTAATAAATTTAAAGTAAATTGTGTTGTAAGTGGATAAATAGTTTCATTTTATCAAATAAAGTGTGTTGTGAGTGAAAAATGGTGGACTGTTTATATTAAAATTATAAATAAGTGAAAAATAAGGATAAAAAGATAATAAAAAAATCGTGTTAAAAATAACAAAAAAGAAATGCACTAATTTTGGTGATATTCTAAAATGACAAAATGTGCGTTATTTTGAGATAGAGTAAGAATATTATATTAACTTTGAACATGAAAACGGGCAAAAGATGGTGTCCAAATATTTGACCAAATATTACTATTACTATTATTTAGTTAAATTCATGAAAAATATTAAAAAATTGAGAACTATCATAGTTTGAATTGACCAAAAGAAGTCAAAATCAGATGTATAAATATTTCAGAAAATAAATTATTTAGTTGCTTACTGTGATTGGGCCGTGGATATTGGTTATAAGTAGAAACAGTAACATCAAAAATGATTGTGGTTCCAAATTCAGTTAACATAAAAAATGGGACAAATATTTGATAGACATCTATTAAATCGCTTTCAAATGGTCTTTAATTCAATCATGTGCATGATCGTTTTCATATATTACATTTGATATATCCCAACTTTATAAACATGTTTGATTTTTTTGTGAATATTAAGAATGCTCATGGGAAGAAATATTAATTTAGTTAAGCAATATATCCATGTACTACCTCCGATCATTAAAAATAGATCATAATTTATTTTCTTCTTTTTTTTTCAATCGTCCGCCACAAGTGTATCACTTTCTATTTTTCCATAATACCTCACATACACTTATTATAACTCAATTCTCTAACGACTCATTATTTACAAAAAAATAATCTAGTCCACAGTTAAAGCATTTAATAACTCATATATAACGAGCCACTTTCTCCATTCAAAACACTATCTATCAAACATTCATTAAAACATGAACCAAATAAAAAGTGATTCATTTTTAATGGACATATTGAGTACTATTTAAGGAGGTTTTAGTATTTAATTGTTACTATATTGTTGCAGAAGAAAGAATGTGATACATATTATTTGTTATGTAGTAATTCTTCGTCCCGCTATAAGTAACTTGCACATTTTATTGGGTTGTTCCATTATAAGTGGCATAGTCCATACAAAGAAAATTCTTACACACAAAAAGTTAATCCATTTTAGTAGATCCTACTATTTTATACACAACAATTTTTTTTCATTTTACGTGTCCAATCTGTGTAGCCCACTAATAGCGGGAAGAATGAAGTATACCATAAAGTACTATATATCTAACTGCGATGTCTTTTAATTTTATTGTATAACATAGCAATTTCATGTTTGGTATGGGCTATTATAGTATCTGTAACTTGTATTAAGTATATCACCTAAAAGGTAGTATGCATAGTTATACATCTATGTATAATACTTTCGGACTTTTAATTTATAAAAAAATTGTGTGATTTATACTAATTAAAATATTAAAATATTATAGATATGCTATATTATACACTCTGATGATGTACCAAACGAGTGTTTAATGTATCACCTCAATATATGCACGACACCAAAATTTATAAGAGACTAATATAGGGTATGAAAATTGCCATTTTCCGTCCATGTATTATGAATATATAATGGGCTGCTGAACGTAGGCCCATTTCTTATTCACAGTTTGTTTGGGCTTATGCTATAGCCCACAAAAACAGCCCTCAAAACCACAACCTATCTATTTATACATGCACACAGGTAGAGTTGTCAAAATAGGTCCAAAACGGCCCGGCTTAAGGTTATTAGGCCGAGCCATTTTGGACCTATGTTAATTGCTCTGGTATCAATCTTGACAATTATTTATTTATTTACGTTTAAATTATTTATAATACAAATCAAAGCGAAGTTTACCAGTTGTTCTAAATATCTCCTTGTTTGATTGGAGGTGGAAGAGCACACAGATTGAATGTTGATTTCGATAATAATTGTCGTATAAGTTTTCAATGACATTAAATTATTGGTTTCATTGCTAAACTATACTATTCCTTAGGTGGCCAATATCATTAAAATAACTCTTAAATCTAAAAAGTTTGTGCTAGAAATAATTATTGAATATAGTATTATATTCTAATACAATATTACTAGGATAACATGCATAATATATAAAATCTGTATTTATTTCCACGAAAAACTCGTCCAATAATAAAAAGAGAAGAGAATAATAATCATAATTGGCGTGGTGGCAGCAAAGCTCTACTTTATAAAGTTGAGAATTTAGGTTGGCAAAAGAAAAAGAAAGAGAAAAACAGTTTGAAGGTTAATGATGATTATGAAGTTTCCTTAAAGGGTGTTTGGTATCAGAGAATTGAGAATTTGAATTTAAAATTAAGCTGTGATTCTAAATTCATTGTTTGGTATGGTAAAAAAGTTTGGATTTAGAATTATGTTCTAATTATATGTCTTTTCAATTCAACAATCTAAATTCTATACCCTAAGTAAATATTGAGAAATCAAAATAGTTGTAAATTACAACATTTTTATTTTTCTCTCTCTCACACACACATAATAATTTTGCTCATCATACAAAAATTTATTTCCCCCCTATCTTTCTCTTACACCCTCCATTTCTCTCTTTCTACATTTCTCTCACACACCCCACTATCTTTCTCCTTTCTTTTTTCTCAGTATCCCTTATTTTCCCTTTTATTTCTGCTCTAAGCTTGCCTTTAGATGTCGCCACCTACAACCTCGATTACGTATCTGCTGCATTCCCGCCTTCTATTCTGCCTATAATTCTTTCAAAAATCTTGGACTAGTCAAAATTCTACTTTAATTTTTGTTGATCTATTGGCGGAGAACGACTCTTCATCTTTAAGGCCATACTTCACTAATGCACCTTTAATTTAATCATTTTTCTTCGATTTTTCGTCGGCTGAAACAATACTCTTATTGAATCTTCTAGCCAATTATGCTTCATTCTCATTTAAATTTGCAATTCGCCTTTGTCTTTAACCAGACACCCCCAATTTTGGTACTTCTTTACGTCCATTGTGAGAAATTGAAATTTTAGGATCGCAAAATTGTGAATAGATGAAGTGGTCAGACAAATTGCAGTTGTTTGAGTTGTGAGAGAGAGAGAGAGAAAAAAAAAAGAAGAGAGAGAAATATTAGATGATATAAATAAATAAATTAAAAGCAAATGTCAATCTTGGTTATTTTTTTTGATTTACTAAACAAATGATCTGGAATTACAATGCAATTTTATATTAATTGCTTAATTTTATCAAATAAAGAATTTGAAATTGAATTAGAATATTATAACTTCAATTTTCAATTTCACAAATATCACAATTACAATACAATTTTAAATATATTGTACCAAACACACCTTTAGAGTATTTGATACACGTTGGCTCGAATCTATGAGTCTGACATAAGATTTTATTTTTACTCATAGACAACCTCAATGTTTGAGCCAAGTAGAGCATTTCAATCCAATGATAATAGTAATGCAAATGGGATCTTTGAGAATTATTTTTGTATTAATCATGTTTCTATACCAAATTTTTAGTGTTTCTTAAAAAATATTCGCAACTTAAGTTTTCTCTTCACAAAATCCAACTTTGTGAAAGTGTGGTTTAATCTTGTTTAACATAACCTGATGATAAAACGATGAGTCAATTTACTAGATTTTTAGTTGAGTTATATTTCAATTGAGATGATGATTTTTGGGATTAATCATGATTTATATTCCAATTCACTTAGGTTGCGTTCACTTTGGTTGTAAGGAAAACGAGGAATAAGAAATTATCACCCTTTAAATTCTTTTTTTCCCCATATTATATATAAAAAAGAATTACATTCTGTCTTATTCCTCATTTTTCACACCAACTCACATTATCACATATTATTTCTACACTTATTATTTCTCATGTTTTCTAGAACGGAAAAGATAAAAAAAATATTATCACATTGATATTTCATAAGTTGAAAATGAACTGCTCGGGAAAAAAAAACTATGGAACATATATAAAAGAGTAGAAAAAATGATGTACATATATGTTATCCACCATTTTCCATTAAATACCAAATAAAACGCGTTAGGTACAATTCAGTGTCTAAATTAAAGAGGCGAATTTTTAATTAGACTATTTAAAAAAATAGATTTATTATTAAGTATCTAAGAATAAAATAATCGCACTATTAAATTTCCAAATAAAGAAAGGAGAGAACCGAATATATTAGTAAAAGAAGAAAAGTATAAATTCTTGAATGAGAAAAGCAAGAAAAGAATTTCTCTTTGCTTTGCTGTTCAAAGTAGCTGTATAATATTTATTAAAAAAAAGTAATTGATAAAGAAAGAAAAATGAAAAAAATCCCTCTTCCTTGCCGATTTTATATAATAGCCCCACGCTTTCCCTTCATTTTCTTCGTTGACGCTCTCTCTCTCTCTCTCTCTACACCAATTGGACACTGATTTTCTAGTATCGCCTGACAGCAAAAAGCTTCGTGAGGAGAAGAGATGGCGGTTCAGCTCACAGACGAACAGATCTCCGAATTCAAGGAAGCCTTCTCTCTATTCGACAAGGATGGCGACGGTCAGTGATCTAATTTCCGTATGCTGATTTGCATCTCGATCCCCTATTTCTTCTTAATATTATATGCATTGATGGAATCTATTAGTGTGTTTTCGTGTTCGATCTGTTTCTTCGTAGATCTATTTACTTGTTGAATGTTGTTAATTTCTCAGCGTATTTAGGTATTTCGTTACCGCTTTGTTTGTCAATGTTGCCGTGATCTGAATTGATTTTGAGCGAGAAATATAGATCAACAATTTTTCTCGCCGTGGTTCATGGAGGTTCGCGGTCTATTATTTCCTTTATTGGTGGAGTTTCGTGGTTGTAATTTTTGTTGATTTGATATTTATGATAAGGAATTGGATTTGCCATGAGCCTAGGGTTTTTTTTTTCTCTCTCGCTCTCTCTTCGTTGAGAGTTGTATAGATTATTAGTGATGAGTAGCTCAATAATTTCTGGATTGTTTTTGTCTTGATTTATATTTTTCCTGCTTTTAACGATGACCTAAACCGCTGCTTCTTTTTTTTTTCTTTTTCTTTTTTTGCAGTAAATCAATCAAATCTAGTTGTGTTCTGCACTAATTTGAGCTGGACTTTTAGTTGTGTTATGTGGTGATATTCATGGCATTTATGGTACACAAATTTGGTAGCATTTTAAGATTGGATCGCTTGTTGCCTTTGTGGCATCGGAGAATCGTCTGGCATTTCTGCTTAAGACCAATATGGCAAGAAAAAAATGCTTTGTGTTACACATTTTGATCATACAAATGCTTTGTGCTACACATTAGTGTCATACTTGTTAAGATATCCTTCGTCTTTTACTGTTGGTTGTTTCATATGTTAAAACGAGTGTGCTCTATAGTTATCAAATTTGCTTTGGTTGATCTGTGAGACTTGCAGCATACTTATACTTGGATTGATTGCACATTTATTCGACTAAAGTTTAGAAAAGTTTGAGTACTATCTTTGCCCCACATAAATGTACAACTATTGCACTTTGTGACTTGCTCCTTCCTTACACTTTTTTCTGGAAATATTGATTGATAGGTTGCATCACGACGAAGGAGTTGGGGACTGTGATGCGTTCTTTGGGACAGAACCCGACCGAGGCTGAGCTCCAGGATATGATTAATGAGGTTGATGCTGATGGTAATGGGACGATTGACTTCCCAGAGTTCCTCAACCTGATGGCTCGCAAGATGAAGGACACTGATTCCGAGGAGGAACTCAAGGAAGCTTTCAGAGTTTTCGACAAGGACCAGAATGGATTCATATCTGCAGCTGAGCTCCGCCATGTGATGACAAATCTCGGGGAGAAGCTAACTGACGAGGAAGTTGATGAGATGATCCGTGAGGCCGACGTGGATGGCGATGGCCAGATCAACTACGAGGAGTTCGTCAAGGTCATGATGGCCAAGTGAGAAACTGACCAACTCCCAAGTTACAATTTTTAAGTATTTAAGATTGACCAAAAAATGAAACAGGGCGGATTAAGTTCGATGAGATTTCTGTTTCTGCTAGATGTGCTTTTGACATTATTAGCTTCGTTGTTTGGGTGCTTACCTGTTTTTCCTGTTTGCATTGTTTCAAAGTGCTGTTCTTCAGTATATGCTTGTTTTTTGTGTCCCTTATTTTAGTATTTTGGGTTGTTAGTCTTTCAACTATTTTACTTCAGTATTTCGTGTCTAGAACATTTGGAGAACTTAGTGCTTCGATATTTTTTCATCAGTGAAGAATTTTTTGATATTCCAATTTGTTAGACTTTGTTTGGTTCTTTCTTTCTTTACTTGCATCGAACACTTCAATTAGATCCCGTTCTTAGAGCTAACATCATATGACCTGATTGAGACATTGTCGAATAGGCTAAACCCCTATTTTCTTCCCTTGCTGTATGCTTGCAAGATCTTAGTTCATGATTGCACTAACAATGTTAGATCGATTACCAGTTATTTTGCTATATCGTTCTCTTCTTGCTCCCCTGAAGAACACAGATAACCTAGTGCCAAAATCTTTATCTGTATTTTAATAATATATTCCCTATCTGGATTTGGTAAGTAATCCTTAGATACATACCTAAATGGAAATGATAGTTATAGCTTGCTGCATGTGTTTCCAGAGTCTAGATGCGTCGTTGCATTGTCCACGAGGAGATTATTGTCGTCTGGAGCATTGGTTAGCATGCTTTATCGTGTAAACTGGGCTAAATTCTTCACTAAAATTTCTCACCTCTCTCTCTCTCTCGTGTAAATGCCAAATTGGGCAGCGTTGAACCCAGCTCTTTTTCTGGAATCCTCGGTAGATTTGGTTTTGGAATAACACTGTTTTTTTGTGCCAAGTGAGAATATTCAAATTTGGTTGTTGGGTATCAGATATTGGCAAATTAAAGTACTAGTGTTGCTTCGGATTCCTACCGACTAAGGTTGATGATTAAGCAGCATATTGAAAAGGCCCACCTTGTTTTATCCACGACTACGGCCACGATTTGTGGTGGTGGTCGGATATGCTCTGCCCCACTGCCACGGCCACGATTCTTGATTACAGTCTCTCTATTTTCTTGTCGACGATATCTTTCTGGGCATCTTGTTCCTTTCACACATCCGAAGGGGGCCGTCTTGAATTCTTGAAAGCATTATATACGTTACGAGTAAGAGTCGTTGTATTTGTTGAGTTGAAACCGTGCTTCACCTTTTCCCTGTCCCAAGTCTTTCTATCTTGCCACAAGAGTGTAGGTTCTTTCTTTTCTATTTGGTCTTTCAAGAAACCACAGGACTATTTTTGCTCCTTCGATGGGTCGCTTTCAATAAAATCAGGGCCAATTGTCTCTTTATGTCCTTACTTCTATTTTCTAACCTAGATAGGTACAACTTATACTAAAGGGCAATTTTCACTTGGAAAGGGCAGCGGTGAGGTAAAACTCTAAACCTCGTTGTTTACAGATGTAAGTGTGATGTTCATTTGGGAACAAAAGCTATTCAAACAACCTTTATTTTTCCAAAAAAATTCATATTACACCGCGGTGTAACGGCTGGTAAATTGGGACCCGCATGCATAAATTGATGAAATTAAGAAATTTGTATCTCACATGATTTCATCAAGCTTTTATATATAATCGTGTTATGTTTCTCTTATAAGAAGATGTAATAATATTTTATATATACTATCATTCTTCAATTCTCTACCCCTCTTAAATTTGTGGGTGTGGGTTTTGTCAAATCGACAAACGTGTTATCAAATCCAATCCCACTTCTAAAGATACTCTTTGATAGTCGAAAATCAGGTATTGTTTGTAGTTTCCAGATTGAGAATCTCGCATAAAGGTGGTGCTAAACATGATGCTTAAACCAAGATATTTGAGAAACAAAAGAAATTCTTCCCACTACATGATTATTTAATTATTTTTTATATTCTTTCCTTACAATCTTTTTATGTGTGCTACTTTTATACGCATCTTTTTTAATTATTAATTGGCAATGAGTGTCGTATTTACTACACATGAAAAAGAATAAAACTGAAATTTATCTCTCAATTTTCTACCAAATAAAAATATTTCAAATATCTGTACGTGCCATTACTTGTATATATCTTTTTGGTGTGGAGATGTGAATGAGTGAAAATGCAGAAAGCGGCAACAAAGGATTAAATCAAGCAACAGAGGTATGGAGAAAAGCTATAGCAGTGGGAATTCAAGCAAAAACGGCGGGCGCAAAAGAGGCAAACTTCGTGAATGTTTGATTCTCTAATGTTTAGGACATGTGATCAAAGAGGTTGGAGCTTTATGGAATAATAATAATGTTGCTTTCACTTGTAAAACATAAACAACTCTACCACCTTGTATCTTACTACTACTATTGTGTTTGCCTACCTACTTAGTTGTTTGTGACTTATATTTGATGTCTTATTAATCTTGAAATTTATCTAGTTAAAAGTTTCGGTGATTGCGCCAATATATACGAATTTTCACTTAATTCTGGTTTTGCCAATAAACTAATAATTCCTCTAGATACATGAACATTCAAGTGTTCTGATTTTTCACACAATTGTCGATTTTCAGCAAATTAATGCCGTCATGACTAGCTAAAGTGGCAAATACATGTCATTGTAACTAGCTGAAGTGATGTAGATATTCAACCACACCGCTTAGTATGTTGGCTATTTAATCCATGTAGACTACATGTTTTCACTTCAGCATTAATTTGAAGGCAATTGATAATCATGTGAAAAATCAGAAAATTTGAAAATTCATATTTGGAAGCAAAACTTTTAATTCACGCATAAAAGTTTAATATAAATTCGTATATTCAAGCGCAATTACTTCTAATAGTTTTTGACATTTTGTGGCTTTGGAAACACTAGTCACGTACCACGACTATACCTACAACTAATTGAACGAGAGTCATCTCTCTCTGTCCCACATTACCTCTTGTAAATCTTTTAAGATGGAAAAGGGTAATAAAATGAGACTGTAAATCAATCTTCCTCGCACAACTTGTAACAACAATAAAAGAAATATTTTCAAAACATATTCAGTGCTCTATATAAAGTTCATAAAAATATTTGCAACAAAATACTATAATTAGATAGGTTCAAGATTTCAAACAAAATGACCGTTGCAATGAGATTAGCAATTCCATAAACAAGATTATGTAGTTCCATTGTTCCCATGCAAATGTATATAATTATAACACAACCAAATTACAAGTTACAAAAGGTTGCAAATTTAAGGCGAGTATATATATATACCAAAACATAATTATATACTGAAACAACTCTAAAGAAACCGAAGACTGCTTAATTATCTACTCTCCAGAGTTGAAATCTCATAAATCTTCAATGAATATTAAATTAAGATGCTAACACTTACAATCGGTTACAACTTTTTGGTTAGTAACATCAGCTTAAATTATGCTTCCCTTCTTCATGGAAATATCACAATATTGTAACTAATCCAGCTCTAGATTATAAAAAAATATATAAAAAAAATCACAAAATATACCTCACATGCTAATTATTCCAGTCACTTCTCAATCAAATTGGCATTTTCGCAAAAAATTTGATATAAGAAAAGATAATGGAGCTCGAAATTCTCGAGGAGGAACTCGCCTCGAAAAGATGTCAATACAGTCCGAAACTGCGCGGATGGTCCAAAACGGGCAGGAGGACGAGGGTGACGCGGGCCCACCACCGGTCCCCGTCGGCATCCGACGGCGAATTAGCGAAGGAAAATCTCCCACCAAAGAAGAGGAAGTTGGATTCTATTAGTGAAAGAAATGGGAAGATTTTGTGTTGCAAGATGTCAACAAAGCACCATAGATGCAACATATGCAAGAGGTCTTTTGGTAGCTACCAAGCATTGGGAGGCCACAAGGCCCACCACAGCAAGGCGGTGGCGGGTGGCGGAGACGACGGAGTTATCAAAGATGCGGCGGTCGTGTGCGGCAGCGCGGTGCACCGGTGCACATTTTGCTCCAAAGAGTTCTCTAAAGGGCAGGCTCTTGGTGGCCATAGGAGGCATTGCCAAGGCCCCATTGTTAATGAAAATGAAGCTAAGATGTTTAGTTTTGATCTCAATGAGCTCCCACCTGAATTTTTGGGGTCGTCATGAAAGGTAAAATGCATGCATCTCTCCTTATTACATCTCGTGTTCAATAAATTTTAATTGGAGATCGATAAATTCTAATTAGGGATTGGATGAGCCCTAATTAGAGTGATGTGATGTGATGTAAGTTAGAACATCACTAGCACCCCGAGTTGGAGGTCAAAGAGCACAGACCTTTGTACGGCTGAAAAATTATTATATTTAGATTGTATTTAAAAAAAAAAATTATATATATAAAATTGTAATTTTGTATGTCCAAATTTGTTCCTAAATACAAGAATATAATTTCGAGAGCTCATTTTTGAGATCCTAGCTCCATCATTGAGCCACCACAGCTTTTGTGAGCTAAGTTAGTAGTTCTATTTCTATATGAATTACTCTTCTCCTTGGCTTAATTTTTTTTTAGTTTGGATACACTTATATCTAAGTTACAACTAAGATTTTGGATGTGACTTACCCTTTTCTCCACCATATATGCATATTTCTCATTTATCACAACTGATTATACATTATCAAGCTCGTCATTTCAACTATAGACTTTCTTTACTTCGTTAGACTGCCACACATCTTTTGCGTCACTAATAGAAGAATTATTCGTCTTAACATACAACAATCTCAACTCCACTATGGCCACATCAATCAATATAATAAAAAAATAAATAAAAATCATCATCATTCATGGAGGAAAGAAGCAAATAACTTTTGGGATGGATGATTTGAGTGACCAAAATCTATTCCAAAAGAGATGAGAAGAATGAGGATGTACTCTCCTAATATGCTTACTGATACACAATAGTACTTTTACAGCAGCAGATCCCAAAATCAGACACTTGATAACTTGCTCACCATCATAAATTTCTATACTTTTTAGTGTGGGTCTCAACATACTCGGTTCCCAACAGTTTGATACAGTGATTTCAGCTGTGTGTTCCATTTGTCTATTGCAGTGTACTTCTTCATTCCTTTTG
>JAYDZE010447682.1:0-16291 GCA_034509125.1 Monilaria moniliformis
TTTACACGTGTCAAAGTTTCGAGCGTTAGATCAAATAATCGGATGGTTAGGATTTGGTCTCCGTTATGCATTAAAAAATAGTTATTATTTGAATACAACTCTATATATATATATATATATATAGCTTTGTCCGATTTTTGTTATTTATTCAAGGAATATCAATTATTGTTCCAATGTTTGTTACCGACAAGAAATATGCCCAACATAATTATAATTGTAGAAAGTACCCAATATTTCCATAAATTCATGTTTCTGTGTGAACAAAAAAAATTCGGCGTCCGGATGATGATGTGGCACACCGAAATTCACATATAGCATTTCTTACGTGTCCACAATATGCCGATCATTGTATTCTCAATTTCAGCATCTATAGAACCTCATACCTAGATTATCGAGCGCAAATGACATTTTCAAACCACGTATTTTTTCGTTAAAAAACTACACGTCATATATTATGGACACGTAAGAAATGTCACATATGAATTCCAACGTGCCACATTATCATTCGGGTGCCGGGAAATTTTGTTGGCACACAAACGTGAATTTTCGAAAATATTAGATACATTTTTACAATCATACTTGCATTGTAATATAATTATCAATGGAAAAGGTCGGGATAATATATGTTTTACTCTTTATTTAGTGAGGGTTTATTTTTAATAAAAAGATGTTTATTAATTTCTAATGTAGGCGACAATCTCTCATAGAATAATATAATATGCAAATTATATGGAAACTAAATTATATTAGATTGATTCTGTTCAATCATTCCCTCGTTTTCGATGACTTAATTAGCAAACTTTTATGTTATTTTTTATGGTAGAAAAATTGTGAAGTTTGATTCTTGAACTTTATTATGAATTAGAAGGTTGTCTTATTTGGTGTTCGAAAGAAGCAATCAAATTTTATGTTTAAACAATGGAAAGAAATCTAATCAATAAGTTTCAATTAACATTTTGATTATCAATAGTTCTAATTTAATTTATTGATTGCTTCGATTCGATTTTTTTTGTAAGTTAAAACCGACTGAATTAATCACTTATAGACTCGACCACCACATGAAGGGGATTTTGTACGAGCTAAACTCATATTTATAAACATATTTATATTTGTAGATGCATATTATTTATATATATTTTTATATTATTATTAATTTATTTAAAATAGATAAAAATATATCATTCTCATAAATATAGATGTTTTTTATCTTTATTTATAAAAATACGAGTTTTCTATAGCATTTTGGTTAAAAGACTATGTTACTCCTTCCTCCATATAGGTGAAAAACTAGTTAACGTTTATATATTTATTATTATTATTATTATTATTATTATTATTATTATTATTATTATTATTTTATTATTATTATTTTGGGTCTTCTTTTTTATTATCGAAAATTAAAAATAAAAAAAGAGAAAAAAATAATATCAACCAACTTTCACAATACTATATTCATTTTTCGTGTAAAAGGTGGTTGTCTTTAAAATTTTAACCAACTTCATTAAGCCAAATATGATTTTTTCAAAGTATACTTAAGCCAATGATCGGACCCATGATTGTGTCCCTCGATCATGTCCCTCGATTGCGCCACGATTGTCTTCCTTGATTGGGGGCCAATGATCGCGGGTCACAGTCATTGACCACGATCGTATTTTTCATGATCGCAATGTTCTCAATCACGATCCACGATCGTGGCCAATGATCGCAGGACACGGTCGTTGGCCACAATCGTGCTCTTAAGACCACAATCATCCGAAATCCGGTTTGGACATGCATTTTTAATATGTTATTCATTAAGGCAAATAACACACTTTTTCTTTTGTCGCTTCCTCCTTGCCGTTATTTCTTGTTCTTTTTTATCTTCATCCACGCCCATTTGGCCGAATGGGGTAGTGCATGCACGTCTATTGTGGTTTATACCCTTGCAGCGTGAGCATTCTTTGTGGCGTTATGATCTATCCATGGTTGATTCATCCTAGGCTATCCCACTTGATGAGTGATTACTGGTGGACCAATGATGTATGTCAAGATTGAGTCTGACACTACCCATGAAGTAGAACGTGATATGGACGCAATGTGAGAATAATAAGTCTCCAGTAAAACAGATAAATTATACTATCGATCCACAAAACCAGTGATTTGTAGACTAGCACGCCTACTAAAAACGAACCACATAGAGAATTACAAAAAATGTCATAACATTAATAGAATTACAAGTAAAATACTTTATAGCGGCACAAGCGTGGTGGCAAGGAATCTCGTCCAATTCGAACTCACTACATTCACATGTCCAATACTGACTACATTAGATGTGTTTTCTTCTTCAACTTTAAACAAATGCATAGTGGTTCCGCAGATAGAAAAGTGTCATTCCCGCTTCAAAAGACACATGAAGCTTTTTCCAGGCTCTCTATTTCAATTCATGTAATCTTTCTCCAGCACTAGCCGTCACTCAGCAAACCATGTCTCAACATTAGTTTGAATGTTGTCGAACAATGCACCACTGGTAGTCGATAAGTCCACAAAAATCAAGAATTCAAATTCTCCGGTACATTCAAAGTTATGAAATTGTACCGTTGAACATGACATTTCACCTTGGCACTTCTTTCTACTCCAATATTTAACAGTGCTCTATGTGCAGTTACTTTCATCATTTTCAGTACAACAAAGTTCATCTGAAACTACTCATCTTGATATGCAGATGTAGCTGCTCTGAACAATGCACCTACATGCCTGCCATACCGCCACATATTCTTCTAAATATGGTAATAACGCAATGCATGAATAAACAGACTATGCGGCATTCTTGATGCTCTTGTGTTGATCGGATACAATCAACAAATTATTAGGTATTCCAAATTAAGAACGTATGTGAGACAATATCCAAGTCCATAACTCATCATTCTCAATCGGCTCAATCCAAAGAGCAAAGGAAAGACTTATTCGTTCCTATCCTTGGTAACAACAAAAAATACAATTCATTTGCTCATTTCCTTCATATGGGTGCTGTCAAACACAATTGCAGGTCGTAAATAATGCTGGAAGACATGCATACTTTGTCCCAGAATAAGAAAAAACATATATGAACTAGCTATTATGAGTCGCTGCAATATCATATGTCGTCATCAGATTACACTTACTCAATAAAATACATATATGACAGGAGCATCTAATAGAACCTGCGGAAATCATCGTATGTCATCTCTATAGCAATGTTTCACTACAACTCGTTCACCAACTAATTTATGTGAAAAAAATACCTTACAACTACCTTAGCAACTACCGAACGTGGAGTAGTATGATTCAATTCCATGTGGCAAGTGTGGTGATTGTTGAACTTAATTACTCTTCACATCGATGCGTTCTAGACCACTCGCAGTTAAAACTGACAACCACCTCCGTGTTTGCAGACGAAGCTCAAGCGCGACTTGCTCGATTGATCCACCGAATACCCTATGTATTTCATCATATGACATATTTCCACCGCAACCGAAAATCATCTTTCAAACTCCATGTCGAAATCACTAACAAGTGCCTAATTTGTAATCCAGATAGTTCTATCTACTCTAACGAAGCACCTTGTCAAAATCAAGAAGCGGAATCATCCAATTACGTATTTCTTGCGCTGTATGGTCTCGAGCTCCAGTTTCAGCCTCACCGCCATATGGATGCATTGATGAGAAATTATGCGGCCTGATAATCTTATCAATATGACATGGTTCTCTAATCCAAGCACTAAATTCAATAGTCAACGATTCAAGTATATCCTTACTTGTGTTCGCATCTTCATCCTCATCTGAAGGGGCATCTTCCTCATATTCATCCTTATGTACTGTTGATATAGTACATCTTGGATCCACCTCAGGCAAAATTGTAGATCTATGTTAATTATATACAGGATCCTCAACAGTTTGTATACTAACTCCAGATTGCATTACTTACTCAATCACATACATAACAAGATTATCATTTTGCTCTAGAAGCAACCAAAACAAATTTGAATAGAACTTGAACGAAATTTTATTTTTCTATCGTCGCTTGTGTTGCTCGCATGTAGAAAAGCTTATACTCGATTATCTCTCAATGACGATGTGATGTATACTTATACACCAACGAGCCATCTACAAACAAAATAGCTCAAAATAGATGGAAATTCAAAGTCTAAACACGGCTGAACACGACTATGTTGTGTGGACACAGATGAACATGGCCATGTTGTGTGGACATGGATAGAAACGGACACAGATGGCCATATGACACGGATGGACACGGTCGTGCGCTTAAGAACCTTTTGTGTGTTGTGTGCACTGTCATGTATCCCTAAATTCTAAAACTCACTGTGACCTCATGCAAACCATAAATCATGTTCTAAACCCCCAATATTAACCTGATAAACATAAATATATTATTCCAAAAATAAAAAAAATCACAAATATAACATGTTTCGATTAAAAAAATAAAACTGTGTAGAGAAGAACATCTACCGTGTCCAGTCGTGTCCTCAAGAACATGCACAATTTTCAAAAACTCGCATACAATTACGTTCCTTCTTCAAAATGTATAGCTTTTGGTGTGTTTTTCTTGAGGTTTCTTCAACTATGTCATGTGGCGGAAATTCGAAGCCGTTTTTTGTTGTGCAAAGTAATTTTCTGTGGTTTGTTTAATGTTTTACCATATGAATTGTGTTTAACTACATCTCTTTCCTTTTGCGGACCAATAAATGTAAAAGTTAAATGCATGATTTGGTTGGTTGGGGTCTAGGGCTTTGAAGGTGATATTAGAGCAACTGCAACGTGAGCTCGCGAGCCGCGTTGCAGAGGGGTGTAAAGGATGAGAGACTTGGAGTCAATGGAAAGACGGCTAGATGGCCCGCCCCTCTATTTGTGTGTGTGTGTGTGTGTGTGTGTGTATTTTTATTATTTTATTTACATATAGTGTAAGAGAATAGATGAATAAGGGATAGAGTTGTTATGTTAATTCTTGAGTAATGGATATGGTAAAAAATTGTATGGAGCCTATGAATAATGGATAGTAAATGGATATAGTTGTGGATGCCCTTATGACTATGTGTAGCATCCAAAAAACAAATGAATGTTTGTAATGATGTTTAGTTTTCATTCTCTACTAAAAAAGAAAAGTAAAAAAAAAAAAAAAAACCTTTAAAATCAATTTAAGCAGCTAAAAAGAAAATAAGAAAAGAATAAAAAAATATTTAACTTTATTAAAAAAATATTTAACTTTATTAAAAAGTGTAAAGAACGAGTAACTAATCAATACAAAAATAAATAATTTACAAATTTGAACATGAAAGAAAATGTTTAAATTAAAATCTTATTTTGTTTGGACCTTAACGTTTTAGGATATTTCATATATATATATATATATGTATATATGGATGTATTCAAATAACAACGCTTTTTTATGGTAGAACTAAAATTATTTTAGAACCGTTTGATTTGTTGATCTAACCGTGATTCATTTCACCATGGTCATTAAAATATTAATTAATTTAAGCAGAAAGGGCAGGAATGTACATTCATTTTTTCAGTTTTATTAAGTACCAAAAAATATAGGATTAACTTCTCTTTTTATTCGTGCATTATCTATATTTTATTAACTTTCTTGCATAATTAGTTGGGTTTGATTATGATATGGAATGAATTGTAAGCGGTTGGACTAAAATAGATTCATATAATGATTATAGATATTCATTATAATGATATCCTTCAAGTAGTTATGACGATTAACATTAATAAACAATCTAAATCGTAGTTTTACAAAACAATGATGAAACATAGTTATAATGAATTTCTTATAATGATATATGTTATATTTTTGTGTTGATTCATGATATAATCGACATCGTACAATGATATATTATTTTGTATTACGGCGATTTTTTATTTTATACTAATAAACGTATTATTATACAATGATAAATTATGTCAGCTATAATGATAATGCTCTTATATTATTGTTGATAATTATAAATTATAATGATAAAATCTATCCGTTGTGAAGTTTTCTTTAAACTATAAGATGATAATCTCAGTCTAGAAAATTTATTTGCATTATCGATATTCATTATAATATTATGAGAAATTTTTGGAACAATTAATATGGATAGATTTAGTGGAGTTAATGAATCCATAAAACAATTAATATTATGAGAAATTTTCAGAACAATTAATATGGGTACATTTAGTGGAGTTAATGACTCCACAAAACAAGGAAACAACCATATATAAAATCCTATATTAAATTTTTTGTTTCTATTTTAGCCTTTTAATGATACTATGGTAGATGTATAATGAAGCGCGTGATTTGAAATATCATAACCGTCTGTTTTATAATCCAAATGTTTTTATTTAATCTTAGTTAAACACTAAGGGGATAGTTTCACCCTAGTACTACCCTAGATACCAAAATGTTACTACTTTTTCAATATTAGAACATTTTTCTAGCATGGCCTTGAACATTGGTATAAATAGAGATGTCAATTTAGCCCAAACTTATGGATTGGTTCGATTAATCCGACAAGCTGACAAGATTAGAACTAAAAAATTATAATTCGAAAAAAATCTCAACCTGAATGACCCTATCCGAATAGTTCGCAACCTGATAAGGGTTAACCAAAAAATAGTCTGAGCCCCATAAAGTCGACCCGAAAATTAGCGAGCTCTTATTATTTAGTTTTCAAACTTCATTAATTTAATTTTTGTCAAACTTTTGAAAGTTAGTATAATAAAGGGAAAAAAATCAAATGTATGTAAAAATGCATATTGATTCAATATTTGAAAGTTTATTAATCATTCACTTTTTTATAATTTATTATAACATTTAATATAAACGATTAGACTCAAAATTTAAAAAATGATAATCATTTATGAAAAATGTATGTTCTTACTTCTCTAAAAGTTATATATTTGTTGAGTTAAAGAGACATTCATTTATGGATATATTTCTTTGTTATAAATATATAATTATCAAGATTAATATATTAATTATAAATATTTATAAATTTCTTTTGAGCCCGATTAGCCTGATGGGTTAGTTCAGAACCCAATAGTTTAAGGTTAGAGTTGCAAATTTTTAACTCAAAAAAATCACAACCCAAATGACCCAAATCCTAACAAGTTGGCCCGATTGACACCCTCGTACAGATATATGATATTTTTCTCTTTATATATCAATATGTGAGAACTTTAGAGTAAAATTTACAAATTCAACAAGATATTAGTCATTTGGGATGGCTCAATACTAGAATAATTTTTTTGTGGCAAAATATTCTACTAATTTACATTTACTCAGTGTGCATCGAAAACAGTAATTATAGCTTATTATAAACAGACATATGCAAAAAATATAACACGTCATTTTTAACTCAAGAAGACAACATACTTTATGCTTATTATTTGATCAGTACACATCATGCATGTCCTACCATATCACCATCGACAGTCAACCCCAAGTAGGGTCCGTCGCTTTCGGAAATTCAAAGAAGCCGACCACGGACTTGTTGGTTGTGGACCTTGTGGTCCGACCTCTTAATGTACGGTCTTCCCTGTCGACTAAGGAAACTGTCTCATATTATTATTTTATTTTACGTATATAATTCTGACTTTAGTTGAAAATCCAATTCAAATGGTTGTAATTCATCTTTATTTTTCCCCCCGACATTATATTATATTTCCTGCAATTAAAAGAAATTTAATGACAACAACTGCTCCGCGAAAATTCTTAAACATTTCAATGTGGAAATCCACCACACTCTAGTGTTCTTAATTAAATTTTAATTATAATTAATTGATCATAATTAGAAATTAATAAATTTTATCTATGATTTAATAAGTTCAAATTGAAATTGGTAAAGCCTAATAAAAAAAAAGATGCACTATTCATCCGGATGTGCACAAATTTATTTGTAACAAAACTATGCATCTTGTGTTTGGATCAGCCCAGAAGACCAAAGACAATGTATTGACATTTTGCCACCAAGAAACGAGGGGAGTGACATGGGACCAGACGTCAATCGCAAGTAGCAACGAAAATATGAGATTTCCTTTTACATTTTCATAACACATTTTTAGACATGTAACACGAAAATATAATGCCAACTCTAATTAGGTCAATCATAAACCAACCTTACATCATGCTCGAGATTGATGACGAATTTGAGTCATCGATCCCGAGGAAAACCACTTATCTTACACTCCAATACTCTCTTCGTTTCCGAATAAATGTCATATTTAAAGATGAACTTTCTTTCAATAATTGTTTCATTTCAAAATTCCCTCTAAAATAATCCATTTTCACACTTGTTTGTTCGGACATGGAGGAAGTTCAAATGATGAGAAAGGCCATTGCCAAATCAGGAAATGGAGATAAAACAATTTATGATTAGCTTTTATCACAGATAAATATCTATCGTCTAAAATAAAATGGAAGCAATTATTTCACGGGAAAGATACATGATGAGATTTGTATGAAAATAATCACAAAAAAACTAGCAATATAAAGATTCATTGACAAAAGCTCTAATCTTTCATCTGCTCTACTCTAAATTAACAGCAGGTACGAAGTAAACCTAACACGCCTGTCCGAAATCCAGCCCTCTACGACGCCGAAAATGGCTACAAGCATTACCTTTGCCTCGGGGACCTACCGGAGAGACACCTTCCACAGGAGACGAGTTTCAGCAAAGTCTGCGGCTTCCTTGATCTAATCCTCAAACGCGAAAGCTGCAAACGGGGAAACAGAACATATAATTGACTGTTCGACAGAATGTTTCATGAGAGTATCGTTTAGATAGAACAAAAACGAGTTGCAAATAGAACTCTGTTTCATGAGAGTATCGTTTACACTTGATCAAATGACAAAACATCCAATAAAAGATCCAAAGGAAGATCCTTCATGCGGGTTATAACTCAGATCCAAACACTATACAACACCAACAAAATTACAAATATGCTATTGGTTATTATAGGCTTGAATCTGGATCTTTGGCCCGTCAAACAGTCCTACACAAGTTTTTGTTAATGTCCGAAAACGAAGATTACTCTTTCTTTCGACAAAAAAAGTTTGTCCACATACTCTAATAGCTAATTCGTATTGACAATCTACACGACCAACTTCTCCTACAACCACAACAGGTACATAATGTAGCAAACAACCATTTTCAATATAGGGATTTCGAATTTTACCTTTTGGCGATTAATTTTCGGAGCATTCCAACATAGCAATCTCCTCGATCGTGCTTCAAGTCTCCTGCAGAAAGAGAAATAAAAGAAATATACGAAAACAAGTGAGAAAAATCGAAAAATTGACTTATAAGAAGTCTACTGTAGCTCCATATGAGTAGTTAAAACCACGTGCGAAAAGATAAAAATACGAGCGCGATACTCACAAATTTTCTTGTTCGAGTTTTTCCGCGATTGAAACCGCTTTGCGCTTCGACCATCCACTATGTTGTGAACACCCCTCTGCATGCTGAATCACATGAGCAAGGGATACCTTGCTTTTAACAAGGGTAAGACACTGATTTTTCTCACCTAAAATGGTTGAGACCTTCTGGGAAGATGTCACTCCCGAGTTTTCTAAATTCCGCTTATCAGAGTCTACATTGGCGTCTCTACGCTTAACAACACCTTTATACTCTATGGGGGAGGGTTCAATTTCGATAATCTCTCTCCTATTGGCTTCAGAAGACGGCATATCATCATGACTCGCCGTAGGCATCCAACTACCGGTGTTTGTGGTCAGATTCACATCCAAATGAGGCGGATTCTGAGCTGCGGGTAGCAGAATTGGTGCCCAGCTGGTGCTTTTTCTCGAATCGCATCTGATCTCAATCGTCACCGGGCATCTAAGAACCGACTCGAATGCTTGCAAGACGCGAAATCTGAATTTCTCCGCCTTGGATTTTGTCAGCTGCGAGTTGAACAGTAATTGCACGGTCGGAGCTGCAGAATAGGCAAATATGTAAAGATATCTTTGGCAACTCCAAATCAAAGCCTCCAATAACATATCTGATAGATCCGGGCAAGAGCATCTAAAGTTGCACCACAAGAAGCAAGTTGCACGATTTTTAGACCTAGACGCAGCATACGATAAGGCAAAGACTTGTGTTTTTTACTCACGCCTCAATAAATTACTTCTCAATCTCCGACTTAACTCAAAAAGACAAATTACTATCAAGAGAAAGTAAGCGAAGAGCATAAATATCTTCTATTATATCACTTTTTGTGTTATCCGTTGCAACGTATACATATCCACCGATATCTAACTAACATTTCCTCCGTTTCACGAGCTAGACATATAAGAACTCATACAAGGTTGTACGACTACTAAAAGTAATGACACGAATGCATACAAATTGGTACGCCAAAAGCAAATTAATGATACCTGTGCCATAACTGATGGAGACGAGCTTCCCTTCCTGATACATGAACTCTCGTATGCTATTCAGCGGGATCTTCTCCAGCACGTCCAACCAAATCGCCTCCAGTTTCTCGTTATAAACTTGTACCTGCTGAGAGATCATCTCGCCTCCGTCGTGTTTGTTTCCAGCCATACCAGCACCCTTCAACTTATCATTGTAAGGAACATTTCCAGAACTTCCAGCTTGAAAACTGGGCATTTCTGCATTGCTTATCCTCGGCCCATTTCTTACAGAAGCGTCATTTGAGACCAAAGGACTGTGATTCAAACTCGTCTCGGCTGAAGAAACAGGCAGCATATACTGTTGATCCGGAGCCAGTTGCAGCAGTGCAGCGGTTAGCCACGTTATCCTGTCGTTCGACACCCTCAGTTGCTTCTCTGCTTCGGACAATGTCTTAAGCGCTTGACGCAGTTTTTCCATATCTTTTTTCGATACTGTAAAGAGAAAAGCATGTAAAAGCAAAATCTAAGATGCAAAATTCGATTACTGATAACGATAAGCACGAATTGGGAGAAATTACATTCACGCCTCCGAAAAAACCTCCTACGAGGCCTTTCTTTGGTGAAATCGTAGCTTCCAGCAAGAACATCGGTTATGACCGTTGCAAGCTGCGACATCAACGCCAATGGCTCGACACCCGATTCCATGATATCCCTCAGATTCTTCACTGTGTTGACAGTGTCAGCAGATAATGCTAAATCGAGAAGATCTACCAGTTTCTCATCCGAAACGAGCCCAACCTGCAAAAACCACGAAAAAAAGTTCGTCCATTTATGCCTTTGGATACATAGTTTCTAATCTGAAACGAATCCAACGAAAAGGAATTCGTTCATGATAATTTAAGTCCGTGTCAAATGGCAACGAATGAACTAACACATACCAGTTCCTGAACGAGGGCAACGGATATTCTTTTCCCAATTAAACTCAATTGCTCCAAAGTCATCTCAGCATCTCTGAGAGATCCATCTGACCTCGTTGCAATGAGCTTGAGGGCATCCTTACAGATATCTAGGTCCTCTTTCGTTGCTATCCACTGCAACGTATATATAATGTCTGTGTCCTTTAACTTTGGGAAAAAGAATTTCTGGCACCTGGATATGATCATATGAGGTAAGGCATCAAGACTTGAGCAAACAAGGACAAAAACGACACGCCTAGGGGCTCGATCAATGACCTTCAATATCGTGCTCCAACATTCAGAAGGCACGGTATCACACTCATCAAATATGAGGACTCTGTACTGAGATTGAAGCTGGGAAGAAGACGAAGACGTTACATTCTCTAGCAGGCTAATTATACTCTCGAGGTCCATGCTACTAACGGGGCCTATTTCCCTCACGTTCCGGCTCTTCCCTTTGCTTTGTGCAATGCAGGGGTTGCAAAAGCCACAAGGCTTCGGGTGTTCCATTGACTGGCAGTTCAATGCTCGAGCGAATATACGAGCACACGAAGTTTTACCCGTTCCGTGAGGTCCATAGAACAGATAGAGCAACCCGACTTTCCTTTTCAAGATAGCATTTGAGAGAGCCTGCACGGCCAATTTCTGTCCGACCAAATCCCTAAACGTCCTCGGCATGTACTTTTGCGTGAGATTTTGATGCCTCTGGTTGTTTTGATTCCGAGATCTATGCTGCTCGCATGATCTACCTTCCGATGGAAGGTCGGAATCGGTTTCTTGCTTCAGCAGATTGCCAGCGTAAATGCCTAACTCCCCCAAGTAATCGTGAAACCAACCAGCCCGATCCATGCTTCCATGAGAACCAGAAGGTTCGAGCAATAGTGGCAATGCCTCTGCATCCGATCTAGTAGACGAACTCGATGACATCACTGGCATGTTAGGGATATCCATCCCTCGAGAATTGGAACCACCTTTCTTCGACCTGGATTCGGACAAACCACAAGAGAGGCTCCGGCCAGCCATGTCGAGAAACGATTTCCCTCGGTGATGAATCCTCGACCAGTTCCACGGTATACCACATCCGTTTCTCGGATCGCCGTTGACATTCTGACTGTAGAGCTGCTGGACTTCTTCCTCCCCGTGATATTTCTGCGAAGCTCGACCCTCACCAAACGAATTAGACGCCATCGACATCTCATTCTCTGCATCACCACCATCTTTTACAGCTACAGAAGGCCGATTTCTCCTCCCACCACGAAACCTACGCCTTTTCCCCCTATTCAGACTACTCCTATGTCGAATGCTAACTCCTGCTTCCTCAGGATACTTCTCCGAATGAAAGACGCGTCTCGTATCTCCACGATTACGAGATGAGACCGCATCATCACTCCCAACCAGGACGTTCCTCAACTGGTCTGAGAGTGTCCTAAGCTGCCTATCTTGCCTATACCCTCCCCTCGTCTCCATCCTCTTCTCCCTCAACTGAGACGAGCCCCCCGAAACACGATTGCCAACCAAACCCTCCCCCTCTCGTTCACATTCATCATTTCCAACAACCATCCTCTCCTTGCCACCACGGCTGCTCACAGCAGCCATTGCAGGCGAGCTCCCCAACACCCTCCCACGCTCTATCCCAACACTACGCCTCCCACCAACATCCTCTCCTTCCCCTCTCCTCAAGAGCACATCAATGGCAGACGGGGACTGCCACGAGGGTGGGCTTGCAGATGGGTCCCTCAACGACCTCGACCTCTGAAGGACATCGAGGTCCCTCATGAGCACCCTATCCGCCAAGATGGGGCTGTTCTTATGCATGTGGTTCTTCAAATGAATGCAGTTTGTCAAATGAATGTGGTTGCGTAGATGATCACTAATGTTACCATTCACATCTTTAAGAATTCGATCTCGAACTGCCCTAGTCATGATTCCACCCTCACTAATCTTGATTTATAACAATACAAAATCTTCAAAGTGTATCGCATCACAGATTATAGCCGAATCTATTTGTAGGCAGAAATATTTTGTACCCCAAATTCTAGCAATCAAAGATACTATTTGCCTACTCTATCAACACTACCATCTATAAAAACACTCTCTTTTCACAATTACATATAATTTAATAATACCGAGCTAAAAAGTTCAAAAAAAAAAAAAACCCCAATACCACATCAATTACACCTCAAGAAACAATTTTTTCCCACTCTTAACTCAAGAACACGCCATTACCAAAAGGATACTGTGTGAAATTTGAACATGAAAGTACCATTCTTTTTAACTCTTGGATTACAAATCTCCAAAAACTCAAAAACCACATCAGTTACACCTCAATATTCAATCTTTTCCCACTTAGAATTCGAGAATCCACCACCACCTAAAAGGGTATTACACAGTGTGGAATCTGAATAATAAAGCTCCATTTTTAATCAACTGTAAACCCTCAAAAATGAGTTCTTGGATGAAGAAATTATAGAAGAGTTCGACAATGTTGGAGTTGGCGGCATGGAAATCTTTATGAGAGAGGAAAAAGGGGAGTTGAGAAGAGTACATTCACCTGAATCTTGGAGTTTGAGGCAACCGCTTTTTCTAAGCAAGCGACCCGTTACCGTCCTCAAGTGTTTCTCTCTCTTCTCTCTCTATCTCTGTCTCAGATCTCTTTCGTCATATCCTCGCACGTGAACTTCACGAGGGCTCTCTAGAAAACGATGGAACACAGCTCGAATATGTGTAGTTAGTTATTTTAATCACAAAATGTTGGGATGGAATAAAACAGAGTAAGAAATATATGTTGTCTGTATGAGGAGTAACAGTGATGGGCGTTTGCAGAATGAGATTTGGAGTGTCCGATTTGAAGAAGGTGGAGGTGGGGTGGGGGTTGCTGACTGCTGACAGATGCTAGGGGAACTCAGCACTTGCTAGAAAAGAGATTACTCTGTTTGCTAGAATATAATTGCGAGGATTGAAAAATTGGATATTGTAGGAATATTTTTGTAATGATTAATGGTTTGATGAATTTTTTGTATTTGGTGTGGTAGGGGTTTTTCACGGCTAATGTGGCCTCTCGTAGTCGTAGCTTAGTTTTTTAGTTAAACTTTGTGCTTGAACGTTTGTGGTTGACTATGCAGAGTCTGGCTTCAAAAAATAATGAAGAAATTTACTTTTGTTATGATTTTGGAAAATGATTTGATGAATTTTTGTAGTCGTTTTTCATGTAAGAATAATTTTTCATCATTATTTTATATTTCATATATATTCTGCATGATTTTCATGTCTATGCAAGCTCACACAAATAACCTATATTTTATAAGAAATAATTATCATTTAAATCATAATTTTTGATTGAATTCTGATTAATCTCATAACTTTTGAAACTATAACATATAATCATAATTTTTGACATTTTCTCAATTATCACACATATCAAAATTTCAGTGAAATTGGTGGTGACGTGTCGGCCGGAATTCAACAAAAAGTTACGATTTAAATGACAATTATCTCAACGACATCGATTTGAAGAACGGACGTTTTGTCCACGTCGGAAACTCCGGCTGACACATCACCACCAATTTCACTAGAATTTTGATATATGGGATAATTGAGAAAATATCAAAAGTTATGATTTTATGTTCCAATTTTAAAAGTTATGGAATTGACCATAAATCAACGAAAAGTTATGATTTAAATGAAAATTATCTCGTTTTATAATGGATTCAAACACACTAGTCCAATAACTAAGTTTTTTTTATGAAAACATAACTAATTTTAAGATTAAAATATCATAATACATATTTTCTAAATATATTTATATACCAAAACTATTTAAAAGTTGTCATGCGAAATTATGATGATTGATTTAATCTTTTTCCATGCTGCTAAAACGATAATATTCTTCCATATCTGAGTATATAATTTCTAAATCATTTCTGGTGTCAAACGCCTAATTTCTTATGGTTTTTTCCTAATAAAAGTACAATCAAATCAATTAATTTTGATGTACTTAAAGAAGAAAGTATTTTGTCACCTTTTTTTGTGCAATAAATTTCTGGAGAGTTTGAGCCCAAATTATTGCAAAGTGCAAAAGGAATCAATTATTTTATTCCAGAAGCAACATCACATATCTTGATTTATAAGCATTATTTGCAAATGTTTTTATTACACTACTTCTGTTGAAAATACCGTTGGAACCCAAGACTCTGAAAAGGGTAGATGGAATGAGACATTTGTGTCTCTCAATTATGAATATTTAATTATTTAGTCATGAATTTAAAATATAATATCTTTGTTACAATATGACTTAATTAGTAATTTGCATTTTTTTATTAAATTTGAAATTTATGATATTTTAAGTATAGATTTTTTTATCGTCTAGTTATTTTAAGTTAATAATTACAATAAGATAGTAATTTATTAGTTTGTCAAAATAAATATAATCTATTTTATAATTAATTCAACTAATCATTCTATGGAATCATTTAACAAAGCTAGTTCGATCTGAAACATTGACACTGTTAGAAAAAATTAATCATGGAAATCTAATAGTATAATCTTCAATTTAATATTTGGCCGAATATCTATTTAGGGATGTTAATGCCGTCAATATTTGGGTATAGACTTGTTCTCATAAAAACATATTGTAAGGGTATTTATTATGCACATTATCACATAAAGCATCAAAAATAAAATTGAAGTTAGTAATTTATATTCATTAAAAAAAAGGATAACTGACATTTAAATCATAATTTTTCGTTGACTTTGATCAATCCCATAACTTTTGAAACTGGAATATAAAATCATAACTTTTGACCTTTTGTCAACTATCCCACAGATTAAAATTCCGGTAAAATTGGTGGTGACGTGTCAGCCGGAATTTCCGATGTTGACAAAACGTCTGTTCTTCAAAACGATGTCGATGAGATAATTGTCATTTAAATCATAACTTTTCGTTGAATTCCGGC
>JAYDZE010447793.1:0-16289 GCA_034509125.1 Monilaria moniliformis
CGATTTTTTAGTTGACTAAAATACCCTTTTTATTAAAAATTAAATAAATATAAATGCCACGTGTCATTATTTCATCCTTCAGATCTTCAAAATCAACGGTTTTAATTCAGTCTCTGTTCTGCAATAAGAAATGGTTCTGATTTGATTACTCCTATATATATATATATATATGGGCGTGATTAGATTTTCACTAAATTTTATATTGGCATCAATTGATTGTGCACCGCAGAACTTAAATATCTAACGGATTTTAATAACTTATAACACACAATGGTATTTTAGTACACGGAAAAAATCTCAAAAAATATGAAAACAATAACAATCAGTATATATAATACGTTATACTACTTCTTGGATAATATTATACTACTTTGTGGATAATACTATATTGCTTGTATAATACTATACTTCTTCTTATATAACAATAACAATCGATATATATAATACGCTATAGTGCTTCTTGGATAACATTATACTGCTTCTTGAATAACAATAACAATCAGCATATATAATTGAACGTAGTGGCAAAATCAGCATAGTATTAACCAAAAATCAGCATAATGTTATTCAAGAAGCAGTATAGCATTAACCAAACAATAATAAATTGTTTTCGTATTTTTCGAGATTATATATGTTGATTGTTATTGTTATCCAAAAAGCAGTATAGTATTGACCAAGAAGCAGTATAGTATTATCCAATAAACAGTATAGCGTATTATATATGTTGATTGTTATTTGTTATCTAAGAAGCAGTATAGTGTTATTCAATAAACAATATAGTGTTAACCAAAACGCAGTATAGTGTTATCCAAGAAGCAGTATAGTGTTATAAAAAAAAACAGTATATTGTTAACCAAGAAGCAGTATAGTGTTAACCAAGAAGCAGTATAGTGTTATCCAAGAAGCAATATTGCATATTATATATGCTGATTGTTATTTGTTATTCAAAAAGCAGTATAGTGTTATCCAAGAAAGAATATAGTGTTATCTAATAAGTTGTGTAGTATTATCTAAAAAATAATATAGCGTATTATATATGTTGATTGTTATTGTTTTCGTATTTTTTGGGATGTGAACATATGCAATTAGGATTTTGTTAGAATCCTCATAAATTACCTTTAATTTGATATATGTTTTGGAAAAAATAATTTAAATCGAAAGAGTTATGTGAAATTTAATATAAATTACTGACCTATATAGATATATATGATTTTAATGAAACACGATTCTTGAATTTGCAATTTGTGGTCAAGCACATTCTAATTGGATATTTCTGTCAGTTGCTAACTTGCTTGTTAATACTGCAGTAATATTTGGAATGTACTCGACCAAGTATTTTTTGAGAACTTTAATTCTTGTAAATAAAATAGGAGTGAGCTAGAGATGAGAGAAATTGGAGGTAGAGAAGAAAGAATTCTTGTTAATACAAGATGAGTGAATTGAAATGAGAATGATGTGAGAGTATTTATAGTTAAAAATGAGTTGGAAAATTTTGAATTTGAATTTGAATTTTGATATTAAAAAATAAATAGAAAAACTGCCGGCACTGCTAGTTTTGCAGTAGAAACTGGCGGTTTTATCTAAAAAATTGAATCGCCGGTTTCAGTTCTGATTGAAACCGCCTGTTTGTGAAAAATGGGTGATCCCTAGTCCGTGGAGAAAGGTTTGTGGTGACGTGTTGTGCCAGGTGCTCAATCATTTCTTGTTGATATATATGTAATTGATTCTTGATTTGTTTCTAATTGCTTAAAGTAACATATACATGAATCATTAAGACGTGTACAAAAACCCATCCGCTTCCAATAATTATAAAGAAGGATTAAATGGATATATACGGTGAATATATAATAGTTGCTGAACAAAGAAATCATCAATATATCTTAAATAATTAAGCAACAATTATTTTTAGAAATGTTTATTGATAACACCTTGTACTTCATATGAGATCTTCTGTAATTTGTACCACATTATACATATTTCCCTTCTCTAAAACTGGGAATCATCAAGCTGAATCTAAAGTGGAGATGGGAATACCCAATTTTCTTTGATCCAATTTTCATATATCAAGTATAAACTATAGCTAGTATGAACTTGTGTACGATCGAATTTAACTAATATTGAAATTTGCTAAAGAATAATTGTTACTTTGTGTCTTGCTCCGACTTATACTATATATAGTAAATAAGAATGATATTATATGGCAATTAACAAAAATGTCATTACATTCATTAATTAACTGGAATGTGATCTTCATGACACAAGACCTTACGATAAATTGTAAACTGGTATTTTACACCCTCACCTAAATGTTGTGTGTACTCACTATACTTTTTTTTGTACAAACTGTTCACTGATAATCAATCACTTATATATCTTCAAAATCTTAGTAACCATAAATAGCAGTTATGGTTACTAACACAGCAACCATCCACTTTCAAAAAGAATTTGAATGTTATTTGCCAAGGTGCTTGTTGGAGCATTTGAAAAGTTAAGAACCATGTTATTCTTAAAGAGATCACATCATAGATGGATAATACCAATTTAACGAATCAAAATTCGATCGTGAAAGTGGAAATTTAATGTACACTTTGCTATATAATTTACATTTGGAGCATTATTATCTTCGTTTCTGAAATTTAATATTCTATCTGTCTCATAAAATAGTGTACATTTTGATATGACACGAACTTTAATGAAAATTAGATAGTGTGTTTTGTGGATGGAAAAATGATTCCATTTTATTATTATTTTTATATTAGCTAAGGTGTATAATAATGTATTATGCTTATTTTTTATAAATAAATATGTAAAATGATGATAAAGTATAAATAAAGGAAATGTATTCAGTGTGAAATAATTATTATTAATATTATTTAATTTTTATTATAAAAATATAAATTTAAAATAAATAAAAATTAAAAATATTGGCGATGTCATAATGTAGCATGTAAATTATAAAATCCTATTAGTATTATTATAATTTATAACTGAGTCGAGCGTGAAATGGACAGTTGCGCATAACAGACATTTTACGTTTGCAGAAGGTTTCTTCAAACATCATCAACCTCCCAGTCCCACCGCTATAAAATATGAATTGAAAACCCGAAATCCCAGAAAAAGAATTGTTCAATATTTATTAAAGATTCTACCAACTCCAATCCCGTTTTCTTCCACGATTTCTGAGCCATGAAGAAAATCACCACAACCCCTCACGTAATTCTACTTCTCTCGGCGATTTTCACCATTTCCGGCATCCAAACGCCCTCAGTTGAAGCCGTTTCGCCCCGCCGACGTATTGCCGTTGCTTCCGCGGCAGGTCTCGCAGCCTATTCTCAACGTCCTCAACAACGCCGCCGACCTGCTGCCGTCTTTCGTGGGAGCCGCCACCTCCGGCAACGCCTCCGATTTGCACTGGAGAGGAGCTTGCTTTTACGACTCCACTGCTTGGTTGGAGTTCCACAACCATAACGGCAGTCGATTTGGGGGCGGTACTCTTCACATGAAGGTGATTTCTGATTATTCTCGGAAATTTTTGATTTGTAGTTTTGGAGGTTGGTACGTTTAAGGTTTAAGAAAATGGATGCTGTCTCCTAATTTGAGCATTTTATGCATTGCTTGCTGTCGATGTATTACATTTGAATTTTGATTGCTCTATAGTTGGGAGGTGGTTTCCCTTTATAAAAATGATAGCAAATTTTTCAAGTGTTTTGCCTCAAGTTTTGAGATGTTGGCTGCAGTCTGGCATAGTCTTTTAGATTGTTTTCATGATCCTAAACGTGCATAGCTTTTGCGCGGAACGCAGAATCGCTATTATAATATGTTTCCGGAAGCCAACAAGATTCACTCCTTCTCCGTGATGTATGGGATTATAAGCCCAAATTCTATCGTTTTGGCCCTTTTAATGGTGTAATTAATTTTTATAATCATTTTTCTATTAGAATTTTGATTCTTTTTTAAAGAAGGGTTCCTTTTTAGGTCTATGAGTACTTGTTTTGATGTTTTGTGAGTCAGACTTTCATAGTATTTAATATTGAGTTTTCAATAAATTTGGTTTTTGGTTGAAGAGTGTTTGTCTTTTACAGATATTACTATTACACGTTGTGTTATGTGGTCAGGTATGAAACAGAAGTACGTTGGATATTATGAATAGGAGAGTGATACTATCTGTAGTTTACCATGTTGAGTTTTGCTCATCTGAATCAATTTTCAGTTGGACGAACCGCATAGCTGGACATGTATGGATCTCTACGTGTTTGCAACTCCGTTTCGTGTAACATGGGATTACTACATGTTGTCTCGTGAGCATACTATCGAATTCAAAGAGTGGGAATCCGAAGCTGAATATGAATATGTGAGTTGAATCTCTTAACCTGGCTTGCATATTTTGCAGCTAAGATTTCTCCATATTGATTGTAACTGAACTTCTGTGACAATTAGGTTAAAAATAGGGGGGTTTCAATTTTTCTGATGCAAGCAGGGATGCTAGGGAGTCTTCAGGCTCTCTGGGAGGTGTTCCCTTTGTTCACAAATACTGAATGGGGCGAAAACTCTAACATAGCGTTTCTTAAAAAACACATGGGTGCTTCCTTTGAGGAACGTCCCCAACCGTGGGTCACCAACATCACCGTTGATGAGATACAATCTGGAGATTTCCTTGCAATATCCAAAATCCGAGGACGATGGGGTGGTTTTGAGACTTTAGAGAAGTGGGTGACTGGAGCTTATGCCGGTCACTCAGCTGTCTGCTTAAGAGACTCCGAAGGGAAGCTATGGGTTGCAGAATCAGGTCATGAAAATGAAAAGGTGATTTATTTCTCTTTTATATACTTAATTTATCCTTTTGGGTTTATCTGCACATTTGTTATTTTATCTGGCTCTTAGTACTCTTGAAATAATCTTCATCTCTTTTACAGTTTAAGAAGTTCCGTGATCGAATTGAATCCTTTTGCTGTTAATATTAGCTATTGACATAAATATCATGTAAGTTATATACATAGTCTGTTGCATTTGTAATATGATAACCGAGCGAAGGAAGTGCTAGAACCAGAGGTAGATCTGACCTGATATGTATACTACTTTTTACGTTTTTGGGACATCCTAATATAACGCCCCATTCCCAAATCAACGAGTAGGCTGTCTCACTTAACATAAAGATGCTACTTCATTAACTATCAGCTACTACTTTTTAAGGCAAAAGTCCCGTTTTCACTCTTTTCTGTACATTCAGTCACAGCCAATTCAGAAATATTAGAAAAATCAAGTCACTGGTGCATGTCTCTATAGGTAAAAACAATGTTAGTAATATTTACCTGGTGTAATGACACATATTAACATGTTTATTACGAAAGTTGCAATTATTGTGGATCGCATGAGTACCATTTTGATTTTAGGCTGTTTTCTAGGGAGAAGATGTAATTGCTATTTTACCATGGGATGAATGGTGGGAGTTTGAGTTGACAAAGGATGAGTCCAATCCGCACATAGCATTGCTCCCTTTGCATCCTGAAGTCCGAGGCAAGTTTGACGAAGATGCTGCATGGAAGTATGCTAAGAGCATGTCGGGGAGACCATATGGTTACCATGACCTGATATTTAGCTGGATCGACACTATTAGTGATAACTATCCAGCACCTCTGGATGCTCATCTGGTACTGCATTTTTTTTCTTTTTATGAGTTCTTTAATCTTGAACTGTGTCACTTTGTATATTTCTTCTCCTGTATTGGTCTGCCATGTTTGTTGCAAGCATGAAGCATGCATGACCACAATGTCTTTTGGTTTCCTCTTCTGTTTTAATTTGTGGGCTGTTTACAGGTGGCTTCTGTTACGACTGTTTGGACCCAAATGCAGCCTGCTTATGCTGGTAACATGTGGAACGAAGCATTGAACAAACGACTTGGAACTCAGGTTTCGTGTACTGTCTCATTGATTTATTACTTACCAGATTTCTTATAAACATGTGGTGGTTGATTATGGCCAGGTTTTCATATAATTTGAGACAATCCTCATTATTTTCTACCAATGTCTCCTTGTTGAGATTTTAACTGAAGAAGCAAAATTTGCATGTTTAAGGGTTTAATTTAATTAATTCTTCGCTTTGGGAAATTGGTCTCTTGTTAATTACATTAACTGAAGAAGCACAAACAATATGAGGTTTAAAAAACTGATATAGCTAGTTTCAATCCTGCAGAACTTTAGTCTTGGTGAAATTCTTGTTGAAGTGGAGAAGCGCGGGTCGTCGTTTGGTGAACTGTTGGCTATCCCTGAGCAAGATAATTGGGTCTACGCGGATGGGAAGTCAACATCATGCGTCGCTTTTGTGTTTGAGTTGTACAAGGAAGCAGGGCTGCTTGGCAAACTTGCAAGCTCTACACAGGTCACTGAGTGAGTACGCCAAGTCATGTTGAAATTGCAAATTGTGTCAAAGTCCGTGATTTAAATAGCAATTATCCATATAAATAAAATACTCTCTGAATCAACTGGTGTAAAATATTTCAGATAAAGGATGCCTACTCTCTCAAGTTCTTCAAAAGCAATTCGAGCCATTTGCCAACATGGTGCAACGATGGGGACTCTGTGAAACTTCCCTTCTGCCAGATTAGAGGGAAAAAATATCGGATGGAACTACCTGGCTACAACACCATGGATCCGTATCCACACATGAATGAAAGGCGTCCGTCGTTGCCGCCTAACTATTACAGAACGTCGGGTTGCTGATGCGTCGTCGTGTGGCCGCCGCATTTTCAGGTTAGTTTTGCACTAGTTTGTGTCCTAATATATAGGTTGTGTACAACAACATTCTGTATGTATATACCAGTGGATTAACAGGAAGTGTTATATGGAGATTCAGAAATTCTTGAGCAGGTTGAGTTTGTTATTGCAATCTGGTTTTCCTTGGAAACGACTAATCGAATATTGGATGGTGACGAGAGTTTCGCACATTACTTACTATTTAGAGGGAAAATTCTATGGGATGTAAATTGTAGGCAAATCGTAAATGCATATAGGTACTTTATGATTTGATCTTCCTAAAATGGGCCGACTTTTAAAAACGAAGAAACGAAGAATCCCCGCAACATTTTTTTCTTGAAAATTCAATGAAATCTGAAAGGTCGTGATTGGATAGAGAAGAAAATTAGGACTAGGATTAAAGGTTGAACAAATCAAAATCGAATTTAATTTATCAAACACATTTAATGCTCACGACCCTATTTTAATAAATTAACCATGGAAAAATTATAAATTCTTCACTTCCCTGCAAAATCTTCCATCTAGTACGTCCCAAAGTTGATCAAGCATAACCAGTAGGTAGTAGGTCGGATGGTTCGCTCATCTACTATGTGTGACTATGTAAACTTTTATATAAAAGTTGAATGAATTGATCACTTCAAAACCGTGACAATTTGTGCGAAATAGATGGTGACAAATAGATTTACTAACAAACATACTTATTCTGATAAAAATTATGAACCACACGTGCAATACATTTGACATACTAGAACAGGAAAATAAGTAACATGACATGTCTGCTAATCTTTGAGAATGAACTATCGTATCATACATCATACATTGAGAAAAAACAAAAACACAAAGGAGATGTAACATCAATTTTGTTAACGTCTAAGGAATAAGTTGAAGTAATGGAACAAGGACCTTTCTTCGTATAACTCTAATCGGTATGGTGGCATGCTGTTTTCTCCTCCATTACTCGGTCTTTGGTGGAATATGATTTCCGCCAGTCGCTAACTTGTACAGGTAAAATACAGCCATGACGACACTGCACATATCACACAACGCGTCTATGACATAAAAATGACCAAAAGCACAAAAAAGCAATCTCAATGATACAAAAAAGGTGACTGCACTGTGCTCTTCTGCTACTGACAACTTGTAGCATCCAAACATTACGGGATTTATATCCTAGCATTCATGATTCACAGATACAGTTCTATATATGCATGCTAGATAAGTACAAGTCCACTAACATCAGCAGTTATGAGATCTAAATACACGGTCAGTGGCATTTTTATTTCACTCATCAATTCTTCGACGCCATCATCCTCATCCAAGATGTTTCAGAAAATGAAAAAGTATTCAACTGGTGACACAAAAAGCTCAAGATATGACTAGAAACCATTTAGCAATTTTATTCTCTTTGAATCTTCAGTCATGACCTAATTCCATCCTTTTTTTTCTAAAATATATTGAGGTAATCTATTCAGTTTTAGACAACTCAGCCTTTTTTTTTCTAAAATATATTGAGGTAATCTATTGAGATTAGTAAGGGAAGAATGCTATTAATAGATCGATAAACTCAGTTTTTAAAATTTGAATTTGAGGGGTAAAGAAAACTTAACTGATGTTACTACAGTTATAAATGATGGATGTGGGTTCAATTTAACAAGAATTTCAATGTAGAATAGCTTTTTGTTTCTACATTATTTTTTTGCCTAAAGTAGGGAAGACACAATGCCACAGATATAACTCAGCAGCACAACTGTAAATGCTTTAAGCAAGTGACCTACAACAAATACACAGCCCCAACTAATATCTTAATTAATGATTTAAGCAGGATACAATGGTCATAAGGAGTTGGCCTTCCATAAATACATGTAGTTTCAGCAAACTCACACCTGATACAACAAGTTGAGAATGCATCCGTTTTGGAACATTTTGATCACAAATTACCACGGTGCAGAATGTCTCAACTGTTTCTTACCTGATCCCAGCCACGATACCAGCTGGCATGATTTTTTGGGTTTGCATGTAACGTTGACCCATGATGTATGACAGTGTAGCGGCAATAGCTGTTAGGGAAATGTCAAGCCAATTTATTAGTCATCCATAGGAGGAAAATAGTAATTACTATTAGAAAAGGATGACGGAATTCTATGAGTCTGAAGATAACAAATGGTAATTACAGCATAAATGGCATAACCATGAGGATCATCTTTGGTATATTCTAACTTGAAAAAGCAATAAAAACAGAAAAGTGGTACAAAAAAATGGCATGTCATAATATTCGATAACAATTACGAGTAATTTATTCTATGGAGTTGAGAAGTTAACAATTGAAGGAATCCACTATTGAAATCAATATGATGAATTAGTATCTTCTGAATGGCCTTCTATACAAGCACTAGAACATATACGATCATGAACACGTGTTCACACTTCCTAGGCTCGTCCATACAGAATATTCTTGCATCTTTCTTAGAGATCCATTCTGATTTACAAGATATATTACAGCTGCAGATTACATTCCATACCAATGCATGAACATGAAAGTCTAAGTCTTGTGATGCAAAATCATCTCTTGATCAATTCAAGCAAATTGATTCATCTAAAGCTTTATTTATGCTGTTCAATGGGCTATCTGCTTTCTTCCATACACCACAACCAGCAAACCGTGATTGGGAAGCCATAGCATGAGTCCACATTCTTTCGTCTTATAATTGCTTTAATCCAGTTATAAATTCATTCCAATTCCAATTAATCCACTTATAGAAGGTCTGCATCTTGTTAAAAATGAGAGGACTAAATCAAAGGGATCTATGAGTAAAATAATCAGGAGAATGAATGTGATCTAACAGCAGCAAAATAGATTAATCTTGTAAAATCATACAAGAACGAGTCTTTCAACTCATATAGTCTCTAGCTTGCCCATCCTATCTCTAGAAAAAGGTAAAAATCATCGTACTCTTAGGAACTTGCATCAAACAATCCCTATTAACGCATTGAAGAAAATGCAACCAACACACCAAACATTAAACCTTTACAAACAGATCCGAATTAAGACATCAACAAACGAATTAAATTTTTAACCATGAAAACGGGCATAGATAACAACTGATCAAATTTATGGCATCACTTATAGTGAGCAACAAAATGAGGCATACCTGTTTCAAGAATCAAAGCGAAGTAAGAATTTTTGCGCTTGTGAAATGCTTGGAGACTGAGATAACCGGCGAGGACGAGCAGCAATCCGGTGCCGACTCCGCCGCCGAGAGAGGCGACGCTGCCTTTCTTGAGGTAGCCGATCACGCCGCCGCACACCAAGAGCAGCCCATATGGGATCGTGAAGCAAAAGTCATGCATTTTTAGAGCTGGATCCTCAACAAGAACGGATTTTTATTCTGAGAAATCAAGGAAACGATTCAGCTGTGAAGAATTGAGGGATTTTGTGTGGAGAATTTTGATGAGGAAATGTGAAAGGGAGGCGTGTGGTGAAGTTGATCAGGTGAGAACTACCAACTCCGTTGACGGTGTGTATAATTTTTAAGAGTATTTTGATCTTTTTCTCAAAGAGGGATTGTTGTGTTGTCGATGAATGTGTTGCCGGTTTCCATTAGGGATAAATCGAGTTTGATAGGGTGAATTCGAAGAAACCATTTCAGTATGTTTTTTCTCCTAAAAAGAAAAAGTAATGGAGTGGGTGATGAGTGGATGTGGATGAATTAAAAATTAAAAATTAAAAATTAAAAATAAAATCAAAATCGAGTATTTGAAGAAAACTTTACTTGTTGCCGTAATTCCAAATTTTCCAATTCATACTCTCAATTCTAAAAAAAAAATAAAAAAAAATTCACATTCTGAGAACAGTAAGGGGGATAATCTTGTAAAAGTTATCATTCCACAAATGATAAAAAGTTGTTGGCTTGACTATGACTTTATGATGCGTTTTCTAGAGGGAGTTGTTAATATTGACAATACTGAAGTTATCATACAAATTGAATAACAATTATACAATATTATAGTATTATTGTTATACATTTAAGACCAACGGTCTTGATATTACATTGCGTGATAACAATGCTATATTATATATATAACTTAATTTTAATAACACATAATATGTTGAATTGGGCTATTGGAATTCATACTATCGTCATTTACTCTTAAAAATAAGAGGAATAGCAGCACTAAACCACAATGCTCGTGTATTGGCCCCTAAAAGAAATGCTCATGTGTTGTCCGATAAAATTTAAATGTTTAGGAAAAAGAATACAAAATGTAAATGTTAGATGGAAATTTAGAATTTTAAACAAAATAACATATTGTAATGGAAAAAACAAAAATAGCTCAAGCTAAATGGAATTGGCCTCAAACCGAGTTGATTCACCCGATTGACATTCCTCCACATCTGCCATGTATTTCTAAAAGGGAATTCATTCTTTTTTTTTTTTAGAGGAAGGTAACAGGGAATTCATTTTAGACCAAAACAGAAACTCTCATAAAAGAACAATTCCTTCAATATACATAGATGATATTTAATCTGTGCAATGCCAGATACACACACAGATGGTATGAATCCACAAGCACAAATGCCTAAATTTCGCATAAAGGAGATCTTACAGATATACTGGTATATATGAGAATTGGGCACCACAGAATTAGGCACTACATATTAAGGTCTTATACAATACCTCAAGTATTTACACGGACAAGCTACAACTCCTATGGCTCCAACAGCATCTTCCTCAGCTCATGTTCAGCCTTCTCATTGAGACAGCCCGACCCAAATAGCGAAGTTAGCCACACTTGATCCGATCTCACGGCTTCGTCGTCATCATTCCTGTGCCAGCTCCAATACGCATGACTCGAGTTCACTATCCTCAGCTCACCATGACCAAAGCTTGCTTCACGGAAAATGGACCACTCCGGTTGGGGATCCATGTACCTGCGTATTATATCATCAGACGACTTCTTATGTTTTGTATCCATGATCAGCTACTAAGGATCACAAAGCAAG
Source organism: Monilaria moniliformis (assembly GCA_034509125.1). Taxonomy (NCBI): domain Eukaryota; kingdom Viridiplantae; phylum Streptophyta; class Magnoliopsida; order Caryophyllales; family Aizoaceae; genus Monilaria; species Monilaria moniliformis. Next base: position 11,752 of record JAYDZE010447793.1, read on the forward strand.
ACATCACACAAGAATTGGCAGGAAAAATCATTATTTTACTACTGTTGTATATAGATGAGTGATCCCTTTTGTGTATCCTTTCACATTTGAGAAGGCTGTACAATGCCGGGGAAGTAGATGTAGTCAAAACTAAAAAAGGCAACCGTACATATCGGACTAGCATCAGATTGTTGGACTAAACCACAATATGTAGCCTGTATTTAAATTTTAAGAATAATATCAACTAACACATCTTAACCAGTTCCATATAATATTCTTCCTCAGCAGCTGTAATGACATAAATATTATAGCAAAAAACTTGTGTACATCTAGATGCACGGTGCATCCACTCCAAATAGGGTTCAGCAATCCTCAATTAGGGTTTATCAATCACAATTAGAACTTAATTAGGAAGATGCACCAAAGTGTGCCCCAGATTTAGTAAGGGGGAAACTTACTTGTTTGCTAAACCTTCCCTGTTTCCACCATCACCAATTGTTATGTGGACAGCGCCGCATGGATCTGATCTTCCGTTGTACACACGGCTCTGTTGCAATAGCCGGAGCAATATATCAGAGCTCAGAAAGTAACGGCAAGTAAACGAGGTTTACAATGAAATCTCACCGTGCGCTCATAGGCATGTACATGGCCAGCCAACACCAGATCCACACCAGCAGCACGAAGCAACGGTTCCATGGCTGCCTTCATGTCATCGCCTTCACATTGATGAGCCTCATTACTGTTGTACCACGGGACATGAAAAAGCACAAGAATCCACGGTGTTCTTTTCCGGTCCACCTTCGAAAGGTCAGCCTGCAGAAACAACAATCAACAACGAAATCGCTAGCAACTTCTTGAGGTAAGTAATCGCACACTGATATTGCAAAAGGCATGTCTCATTAGCATCTTTATTTGCTTTCACTTCACCCTTCAATTGCATAATCCATTTAAGAGATACACATGGTTTTCATTAACGAGACAGACAGCTTCTTTTCCTTCTACCAGACCCGATCAAGACTCAACAGATGATAAAACTGATTGCATACACTACATACATGAAAACAAGCCTCTCGAACTAACCTTCAGCCAAGAATATTGATCAGAGTACTTGTCATAGTCTGTATACGAGCCAAGCATGACGACATGAACTCCAGCCACTTCAAACGAATAAAACAGGTTTGAAGCGGATCCACTCTCTTGATAGGGCATTTTCCATCTCGAGTTATATGATTTGAAACTATCCTCCAACATCGGTATGTACTCTTTTTCGTGGTTTCCCTGAGTCACCATCCACGGTCTTGCACTAGCAAGCGGCTGCACCAGTTCCCCAAATGTGTCCCACCTGTGCTGCAAGTAATCAGCGTACGAAAGGTCTCCCGGAATCATATGCACATCGTATTTGCATTGGTTTATGTGATCCAGAGTCGACTTGGTCCACTCGGTCTGACCCAAATCACCTGCCACAGCAAAAGTGATCGGGAACCAGGATGGCGGAGTTTTGAGCTGAAATTCTGGACCTTCTCCTCCACACCGGTAGTAATACAGACTGTTGTGTTCCAACGGACCAATGACCGTGTGGTGTATCTTTCCGGAGCTATAGAGAAAATAACTATAGCTAGTGCTCTCACCTTGAGAGGTGAAACTATAGTTTTTTGAAGATGTTCCATACTCAACCATGGAAGGAGAATGCTTAGAGTTAGTGGTCCACGAAACACGCATATGCTTCTCCCCGGCTAAGGAGATATGAACCTACAAGAGCCATTTGGGAAACGTCAATAAAAGTGTTACAAAGTGAAGCACAAGGGAATTACGAAAGCAAGAAAAACACACGAAAATTGGTTACCCAGTGCATTGCCAAAACAGGGATTTCTCACTATTATTTTCAGATATAATTACAGGAAATAAGGCAGCTATTTATTGAGAAATAGCCCTACTCCAGCCCTAATTAGGATTCTGTCGAAACTGACAAAAAGTCCCTCATTGACATCCAGCATGTCCAATACTTTTGGGCTCCATAACTCAACAAAAAGATGAGCTCTAGCCATAAATACTGTGCATTTAATACAAAATCTACTCTCCCAGATAAGATTTAATAACTAAAGTGGAAATCAGTTAAGACAAGAACGGATCAGAGCAAGAAAAATGCAATCTTGCCTGTGATTTCTCATTGTCATCTAATTATAAAAGGAAAAAGCTATGTGTGTAACAATAGACTAATAGCAATCTACATAGATAGCAGCCGTCATTCGTTAAAGAACCTAATCCCTTAATCACAAAGACAGCATATTCATCCAAAAGAAATGTTGCCTTATTTCTAACATTAATTACACAAGATCATCTGTGTATAAATCATCCACAAACCCATTTCTTGCCCAAACATCTTGGAACCCAAAATCAAATACACCCTCCCCTTTCACACCATCAAAAACCCAAGAAGAGAATTTTATAATTTCAAGAAAATTTCTCGATCCATAATGTCCAAAAGTCTTCAAAATTGAGCTCATGGAGTATAAATTGACCTGCTGAGGCTCGGAAGAGCGCTTCTTGCTCCATGGAAATGAGAGAGTTGCGCGCGGCGGAGGCCTAACGTAATCAGCAGTAGCGGTGGCGGCGCCAAATACTAGCATAATCAACAAAACTGCATTTAATTCCATGATGGAATTATCCTTGTGAATCTGTGATGATCACCACTCCAGTCACGAGGATGGTTTTTGTTAACATAAATTAATAGTACTACTTTTGGGTGGTGCGCGAGATTTTTGTCTTGCTTGGCCTGGTCTGTTTTGTGCGTATTTGGTCTTACACTGTTTTCACTTGTTTCTTTTTTTGAGGAATTTGATTTGTTTTCACATTTGATAAGAGAGAGGTAGATGTAATAAAAACAAGTTTCGATTTTTGTATACAAACATCTGCACTCGATCTTTATAATTTGCTTTTTAAATGATATCTTCAGAATTAAGTTTTTCTCTTTATTTATTTATCGATAGATTTTTTTGATTGGGAAACCACCGGTTTTCAATCCAAACTTTGACCGCTTTTTGGAAAGTGTAAACCAATATGCTCACGTAGTGTTCTCTATTTCGTATAATAGAAAAAATTAAATTTATTTTCAAATTTAATTTTTAAAGAATGACATTAGAAGCAGCACAACATCGTTTTGGTTCGACAATAACTTCATTTTTGAAAACCAGCATTTCAAATCGTTTCTGCAACTTGACATACCATGTTTTTCATGCTTAAGTTTATATATTTACCCAGTTGTACGTTTAACTTATACACAGTATCATTCTATTAATATTTCCGATCATTAAAGCATTAACTCTTAAAAAGTAGAATAAATATCATGTACTTAGACAAACGAAATAAAGCATAAGAAATCAAACAAGATTTTGATTTTGATTTTCATTTTTATAATTGGCAATTAGTTGATGATATGAAGACAATCAGAGCTCAATAACTGAATTATAATCACCCAAATGTTAGTTTGACGAATAACATTACAAGGAGTTGCCGCAGCATGTTCAGGTCAGCAATTTAGCAGCAACATCACATCTCAAAACTAAGGAATGCAATCCATATGCAACCAATTCATTCCAACAACATAAGCAAACAACTACAATTATACATGTAGTTTACTAAAAAACCCTCCAAATCAGTGGGGGAAAAGGGTCAACAAAACCGAAATACAATAGCACCAAATATTATTAGATATAAGTCCAATCTGACTTGGCAATATCATATAATAAGCCACACTCAGCAAAGGCAAAAGTTCCGACTGTTCTCCAGCAGATCACTGCAACAATGAAAAATGCATTCAGATACATAGCAAACATCAAATGTTATAGCATTCAAATCTATAGAGTTGATTGTCAATAATCCATGCTAGCTTGTCACTTTTGCTGGCTTTAGAATGAAGCAAAACAGCAAATACTTTAGTTATCCATATTTTATATGAACCACAAGTAAGGCTAGAAAATGGATTCAAAAATGGGTGACAAATAAGTAAAGAGTTCCTTCAGTCAAAAGAAAGACAGATGGACCGTATACTGTACAAGAATTATTAATGAAGCAATAAATACATAAGTTAGTTGATCAGTTGTTTAGACCACAACAACCAATTAACTCATTCAGAAAACAGAACATTTATTCAAAACATTATTAAGGAAAATATGACGAGCAAATAAGTCAACCAAATAAAGTCAATACTGAAACAAAGCAAATCTGGTAGCAGCTTCACAACACATAAGGAATCAGTACCTGTTGTGGCTGTTGATAGTTTGCATATCCAGGATAGCCTGCATAATACATGTTCGGATCTTGTGGCGGCGCAAATCCACCTTGGACCTCATGCCCCTGCGTATATCCATAGTAAGCCCCCCCACCCCACTGGTTTTGATCTTGCTGAGTCTGAAAAAAATCAACAACAAAATCACAAACCCAATTCAAGTGAAGAAGCAGTTAAGTCAGCATTTTCAGATGCTTAACCTGCTTGTTTGAAGGACTGCGTCCCCACGAAAGACGGATATTCTGCCCTCCTAGCAGAGTACCATTTAAGTTTG
>JAYDZE010447904.1:0-16288 GCA_034509125.1 Monilaria moniliformis
TATCGGATACCCGATACCCGACGGGTATCGGGTCGGGTCGGGTAATACCCGATACCCGGTATCCGAATTTGCAGCCCGACCCCATATTTAATTTTAAAAAATTAATGTTAATAATAATAACAAAATAAATAAATAAATAAAGGCAGCCCAATGCCTCTATAATTTAAAGCTATCCATTATGATATTCACTTTTCTCCTTAAGTTAAAATATTGAGGAAAATTATCGAGCAATTTTAATTGATAAATAAACAAACAAATAAATAAATAGTAATTAAATTATTTATTTTAGTTGATGTTTTCGTATGTGAGAGTTATTGATTTCAAGATCCTATTATTTCCTAAAATTATGGAATTCTTGAATTTATGCTAGCATGTGTAAAGTGGAAGCAATTATTGGTTCATGCCTTTACATGCTTTATATATGCATGTGTAACGTGAAGGTTATTATTGATCCATGCTTCTACATGATTTACATTGTAATTTTTGATGATGATAAAATTGATATCTATTTGATAATTGGTTTATTAGTAGGGATGTCAGTCCAATCTGAACCCGCTTGGCTGACCCGACTAGCCCACTAATTTTAGAGGGTTAGAGTTGGAAATTTATAGCCAGATAAGATTTCGGCTCAATTAGCCCGCATCCGATTAGGACCCGATTAGCCCATAATCCAGAACCCGATGGGTTGGCCCAACTAAGTGCAACTATTACATATTCTCCCGCCTTATTTGACAACTGATTTGACATTTTAATGATAATTTTGTTAAAATTGATGACTATAAAAAATAAAAATAAAAATATATAAACGAATTGGAAAATTTAAGTTCTCTATAACCAATATTATGAAACATGCGTTAAATTTTAATGAAACATATTTGTGCTTCATTTTAATTTTATAATTTATGTTTTTTTTATCATGTCAAGATCTATAATAATCTATTCTTAAGTTAAATCATCCAGTAACAAAATATTTATCCAATGACATTCTTATCAGATGTCATTTTTTTTTAAGTTTTTACACTAGTAGTATTCACTCGTGTTTGAGTTTAAGTATATATTCCAAAATTCTTCTAATTAAATATTTTACATTTCTTAAGCACTGGAGAAATCATGAATCACATTTTGGAGAACTTGTTAGGATTGCTTGTGATGTGCTTAGCATTTTTATAACAATGATAATATAAGAATCTTTCTTTCGTATTAGAGCACACGTTTTGAACAAATATACCAAAAAATGCAAGCTCTTCTTTGCTCACGTAATCGGTTGCATAGATATTTTGATGGTAAGATTTCATTTTTTTTATAAAATTACAAATTATCAAACTATATGATATTTTAATATTATAATTTTTTAATAGATAGTGAAAAGTTTGAAGACTATGATTTCGAAGTGAATTATGAAGTTGAAGCTTCAAAGATTATCGGTGTAGAAAATAATGTAATTGAAGTATTTAGAGTTTAGATTCATTTCTGAAACTCTTTGATTCTATGAGGCAAAACTATTTTTTAGTTTATGGTTAATTTTATTTTATGTAATCTTTGACTTTTTTAGAATGTTTTACGCTTTGAATTTTATGCTTGTCATATGAGTTATATATTTAATTTTTGTATATGTTTATATATTATAAATATAGAATTCTCAAGAATAAAAAATACATAAATTATTTTTTATCGTTTGCTTATAACTCGATTAGTCTACTGGGCTAGCCCGAAACCCGAACAATTAGGGTTAGGGTTGGAAATTTCTAACCTGATAAAATTCCAATCCGATTAGCCCGCACCCGATTAACTTGTAAATCGATTACGGCTGACCCGAAACCCGATGGGCTGGCCCGATTGACATCCCTATTTGTTAGTCACCAGAATGGCATGACCTAATTAAGTTCTTATAGATGTAAAATTAACGTAGTCAACTTTCGTGTTTCAAATATTATGCTTTTGACGTACATGGATTGTTGACTCTTGTTACTCATTGGATATAAATTCTGCCCAAAGGTGAATACATCCAATAAGTAGTAAGAATTATGGTGATAAATATTGTTTACTAAATATATTTGGATGTCCAAAGACAAGAAGTATATTTAGTCTAATGTAGTATTTGTCCATTAAGGTTTTAGCATTCAATTAAGATATGATAACTTAGTTTCTACCCAAAGGTGATCTAGGTTGTACTTTATGTTTAGAATATGAACATAGTTTTGAGCATTTCACGCTTTAGGCTTGCAACAATTTCCCTTCATTCGCAAGCCTCGTCTGCTGCAATTTTAATAGACAAAAAAATTTTCAATGGCGCAAACACGTCAGTGTCCACTTAAGTCTTTTGGACCTCGACTTAGCATTATTGGAATTTAAGCCCACTTCTATTGTCTCTAAAGTTTTCAAAAAATCTAACAGACCGAGTCTTATGTTCATGCGGATGATTATGGCCAACAACATTAAGACTGCTATACTGCAAGCAGCAAGTGCGAGAAAATATCTCGAGCTTGTGCAAGAGCGCTTAGATTCTGCCGATAAGTCACTCATCATTAAGATGACTAATCTTACAGCAAGACTTTATATTTGACGAATTTAGAAAAATGACTATTTCCTTATGCAGTTCCCACTGAACTCATTATCTTCTAACAATAAACGATTCCACAACAAATATAAAGTCATTAATGATAAGTTGAATATGGCTAAATTGTCCAGAATATTTATTGAGAATTAAACAAAGCTTAAGAATTTTATGAGTCGCTCTGTCAATTATGTATCTCATGAAACTAGAAATGCACATAAAGGCAAACCGATGGAGTCCAAAGGAGAGGGAAACATGAATAAAGGTAATCATGTTAGCAAGCGAATGAAAGTCGAATAGTTGTCACTTCTATAAGAAGGTTGGACGTGAAACGTAAAGCTTGATTTGAGAAAAGAGGTATGAATTATACCTCTGAATGTTTTGAATCAATCTTAACTAAAGTTCCTATAAATACTTAGTTGTTTGTATCTACTGCTCTAGCTCATGGTTAAGGAAAATTTTTCTTTCTTGTGGCATAAATGTTTGAGTCTTATTTCCAAAGAAAGGCTACAAAGGTTAGTAAATAATGAGATTTTTCAGAATCTAAATTTTACCAATCTTGTGATATATGTGGAATGTATTAAGAAAAAGCAAACCAAACATATTAAGAAATGAGCCACAAGAAGTAGTGAATTTTTTAGATAATTCACGCCAATATCTATGGACCTTTTTAATGCTCCATTTTTTGGTGAAGAAAAGTATTTTTTCACCTCATTGATGATTTTCACATTATGGAAATATATATTGTCTTACTGGAAAATCTCAAGCAGTTAATGCTTTTGAGGTGTATGTCCATGAGGTAGAAAGACAATTTGATAGCACGGTGAAAATAGTAAGATCTGATAGGGGTGATGAATACAAATGCAAAGTTTCTCTAAGCTCACTGTATTTTTTTGCAATACACAACGACGGGCACACGTCAAATAAATTGTGTAGCCAAAAGGTGTGCTAGAACATTAATTGAGATGGTTAGGAGTATAATGAATAATTATACTTTGCCTATATCTTTGTGAATGTATGCTCCTTAAAATTGCTACTTATTTGTTAAACAGGGTATGTGGTAAATCAGTCCCTAAAACTTCATTCGAACTGTGGACTAGACAAATACCCAGTTTAAGGCACCTACATGATTGAGGTTGCCAGGCAGAAGTAAGCGTATATAATCCACATGAAAAAAAAAGTTAGATTCTCGAACAATTTGTGAATACTTTCTTAGTTATTTCGAGAAATCTAAAGAATATAGGTTTTACGTTCTTAACCATAGTTCTAGAACTCGGTTCCTCGAAGTTGATGAAAAAATAAGAGTGTCGTGAAAGCTGTTGTGGAAATAAAGGAAATTACGAAAAGTACTTCACTTCCAATATCATTCATTTATCTACGATGTGACTGCACATTGTATTAGCAAACAATGTAAATCCGGACGATGTTGTATAAAATTTAAATATCCACAAGCACATAATGATGATGAGATTGATAAACCTCGGGAAGTGCATTAAGACAATCTAAAAAAATGATCGACAATTTCGGAATGTTATGAGGTTTATATAAAGAATCAAATCTTGGAATCATTAATCAAATCTTGGAATCATTTAAGTTCTAGTTTCATTTTCACAAGCCATAAACGATCATGAGTCTGATTAATGGTTACGTACTGTGAATGATGAGATGAAATACATGGAACAGTATGAGAACTTATCGAATTGCCAGAAGATAAATGAGTCTGTAGTAAGTGGGTCTTTAAGACAAATGTGACTTGAGTGGCAATATCGAAAGATATAAAGTTAGACTTGTTGCTAAGAAGTTCACTCAGAAAGTTGGTATTGATTATGATGAGACATTACATGTCACTAAGAACGACTTATTAAAAATAACTACGACATTAGTAGCTTATTATGTTTTAGAGTTGCATCAATGAATGTGAAAACAATCTTTCTTAATGGTGAGCTTGAATAAGAGGTCTATATGGATACACCGAAAGGCTTTTCAATTTAGGGGCAAGGGTCGCTAGTGTATATATTGAAAAAGTCAATATATGGATTAAAGTGTTCTCACAACAATGGTATATTAAGTTTAATGGTACAATTACTATAAGATCTTTTGGTTTTCAAGAAAATATCGTTGCTCGATGTATATATATACAAAGATCAGTGGGAGTAACTTTATTTTCTTTGTCCTACATGTTGATAATATCTTACTTGCTGCTAATGATTTGGTCATATTATGTGAGACTAAAGAATTTCTCTCAATGATTTTTGAAATGAAGGATATGGGAGAGGCATCCTATGTGATTAGAATTGAAATATTTCGTGAAAGATCACAAAGGTTATTCAAATTGTCTCAGAAAGACTATATCATAAAGTTTTAGAGAAATTCCATATACGTCACTATTCTGGAATTAATTAGTGGTAAGCTGCGAAGAATGTTATGTGTTACCTTTAAGGTACTAATGTTTTATATACTCATATATAAAATAACCAATTCACTAGAAGTGGTTGGATAGTCAGATTCTGAATATGTTAGATGTATTGATAGTAGGAAATCTATTTTTGGTTACCTATTATTGTTCACAAAAGGGAGTCATTTCTTGAAAAAGTGAGAAACAATCTGTCAATTTTCTCATCCATTATGAATGCATGATTTTTGGCATGTTATGAAGCCATAATTCATGCATTATGGCTACAAAGTATTATTTCAGGGCTTGTGGTAGTTGACATCATTAACAAGCTGCTTAAATTTTGTGATAATTTTGTAGCAGTGTTCTTCTCCATAACGACATATATTCTAAAGGTGCTAAGCACATGAAGATTAAATATTTTGTCATTAAGGAGAAAGTTCAGAAACAAAAGTGCCTATGGAACACATCAGCACTAATCTCATAATTGTTGATCTGTTGAATAAAGTTTACAACTAAAGACATTTAAAGATCTTGTATACATTATGAGTCTTGGTTGTATCAACAACAATTTGTTCATGACGTATAAGACACTGATATATCAATTAAGAGTAGTGACATGCATTAAGTTGCAATTTGTTTCTTATTAATGTCAGCGCTTTTACTCTTACTAAGAAACAGAGAGTCTATGCAGTATGTTTTGCAAGACATTATCGTGGATCATTATGTTCAAAGTTTTTACTTTTAAGTTATTGGTGTTACACTATATGGAAGCGAGTATGTGATTACAACCGTCATAACTCGCATCAGTGGTTCATTGTAATATGGTGATTATGATATTTACATGTGTGGTTTATGTTTACAATGAAGGGCTTATATTTATGCTCATCAAGACAAGTGGAAGAATGTAAGAATTAATTTATTAATTTTATTCATTAATGTATCCCGATTAAATTGGTTAATGATTTAATTAGTTCAAGCCCAATAACTATTATGTTTCATTATGTTTTAAGCCCATTTCAATTTTTTGATGGACGGACCAAATAATATTTGGCCCAATTAATTCTGGATCTTACCTCTACCTATAAAAAACACACTCTTATCGATTCTTACAGTTAATGTTATTCTATGTAAGAAATCAGAATACTACATCAACAACGTTGCCGAGCATGATAAACGAAGGACGAGATGTAAAAAATCGAATCATCGCTTCCGCTCAACAATTAAACGTCGATTCTATATGGGGTACGTTTTCAAATATATGTTTACATGACAAACTAATATGTTTGTCATCTCTATATAAAACAATCAAGACTTAGTTATGTGCGCAAATGATATTTCAGGTACTGAACAATCACTTTTTTTTTCTTCGGTTATTCGTCTTTTTGGTCCCTCTGCCGCCACTTTCGGAAGATGTTCCTGTAACTACTGCCTCAGAGCTATCGGTTGGCTCATCTGAAATTGCTATATGTTGCTCTGAGTTCTGAGTTTCGAGGCATGCCATCAAGCTTCTCAACTGCAAGTGCATAAGCAAGGAAGTCTGATCATTAAGTAGTTTACTTTTCTTTTTCTTTCTTTTGAGATATACTATTAACTAGTTTACTTAAGCTAAAGCAACAAGACTAAAGCAATTGAAAAGAAGCATACCTGCTCCTCCAACTCTTCAATTCTTTTGTCCTTTAGTTGCAAAAGTTTCTTCTCCCTGATATATATTTTCCTTTTTAAAACAACTTTCAAACCATATAGAGAGAAAACAAAAAACAAACATGGTTTCCCGTGTAACCATCTAATAACAAAAGGCTCGTGGTAAGAATATAGATGGAGGTCTAGTCTTTGTAGGAAAAACTGGGAACAGTACGGTTCTTATGGAAAAATTGCCTGTAGGTGACAGATGTACTGCCGTTTCTGGAACTTTTGTAAATCGGCGTGAATCACCAGGATATGGAAGAGCTGGACAATGGTGAAGGCTACAATGACTAGTTTAGATCTTTCTTTTTCTCTCATTATGTGGAAGTGGAACTACTGTTTCTAAATTAGTTGCAACATAAGAATCCTCCAAGACATAAGTCAAGTGATAATTCAAGCAAGCAAATGCGGTGATAGCGTGAGTGCTTTGCTTACATGCATTTGAAGGAAAAAACCACCACGACTCATGAATGGACCAAAAAGCAGGTAAATCATTTTAGCCGTATTTCATACATTGCATGAAGAAAATGTTACCTTTGTTCGGTCTCGTCTATCTTAGATTCCCAAATGCTTTGGTTCCTTAGAAGATTATCATTGATCTAAATGAGGAAAATCACTAGGAGTAAGATGAGAAGTGATCTAAATAAACAACTCATCTACCTTTGCTTTTGTTAATATGTCATCAAATTAAAAAATGGCACTAGATACAGAAGGATAGATGTCAAAATTACCCACCTCATCAAGAAATCTCTTTTGTTCAATGCCTTTATCAAGCTTCTTTTGCAATTTCAGCAGTTTTGGGTTTTCGCTCAAAGCCTTTTCAATAGCTAAGGAAGATTCTCTTTCAGTGTCTTCTTCAACTTCTTGCAGTAACGACTCAAAATACTGAGACCAAGGTGGAAAGAGTTCGAAGAGTAAGTGGATATGCAATATACCACAATGGAAACAGTAGACTGGATATTCGGTACAGACCAAAAAGTATGTTTTGCAGTGCTAAATCCACGAATGCACATCTATTGTAATTTAGTTAATCAATTCTCACTTTGAGAATTGAGATAAAAGTAGCTTAATGAGTTCCATTGGAAAATGAAACCATGCTGCTTATAAAGAAGGAGAAGACTCACATTTTTCTGGCTTTCAAGTTGAGAAGTAAGAAGCTCATTGTACTCATTCTTTATCTGCATCATGGATAATATAAATATGGAGCAACTAAAAATTGTCAAATGGATAAGATAAAGATTAAACAAGAGTCTAAATGTAAAAGTTATAAAAGTTACATATTCAACTTCATCACCCAAAGTGTCATTGTGTCCCGCAGACTCACTCAAACCATCATAATGACGTGCACAGTGGTGATTTAACTCAACCAATTTTCCATCGGTTTTAGATTGTATCAATCGGTGAACATAATTGTCACCAGCATAGTCCCACACACGTTGTGTTTCCAGTTCAAGGGAATAGCAGTGTTCAGTTTCTTTCCAGTGACCGATGGCATGTCCTTCCCTATACCTATAACACAATGACATGCATCAGAAAACATCAACTTTTTGGTCAAGAATCATACATCAATATACTTGAATACAAAGGATATAGTCTCCTCAGTGGAGAACAAACTCAATACCTCCCACAGCCAACAAAACCACAAATAAGACACATCCAAAGATTTTCTGAAGTTTGACAAACATAACATACTGATTTCTCAGGCTGTTGCTGGCAGTACCGGCACACCTATTCAAGTCACAATCAGTGACATTAGTCTAGATCCAAGTCTCAAAGGCGTTCACAACTTAAAGTAAAAGCACATGACAGTAACATAGCTAAGTAGCATCAGCAGCAGATTGAATGTGATTAGCACCACATATATTAAAATAGAGTAAATTCTCCCCCATATATCAAATACATGCTTATTATGTCTACCCACACTAAGTTAATTAAGAAAGTAAATTAATTCACATGATCTAAAAATGCTTTGAATTGTGATGTTTCATCCCCTTGGATACAAATTTGTCTTAAACTCGAGTCACACATGTATGCCCAGAAGCACCTACCAACAGTTAGCTAGATATAATCAAACGCCAAAGGGAAAAAAAATTGTTCTCTCCACTTCTAAAGATGCTTAGGCATGAAAATCATAAATCCTATAATTTCATGGTAGGAACTTTAGCACCCACCGGGCAAGAAGAATCAGTCCATTTAGACATACAAGAGCAGTGAAAGGAGTGATTGCAGATTGTAGTGAGAATTCCAGCAGTATCTTGGTCTAGTCTTTCTGCAACCATTGGAAAGTGGTGTAAACCATAGTTAGAATCAATAGCTTCAGAGATTAGCCAAATCATTCACAAACCCTTAAAGCTATGACCTTTTCAGATTACATATGTTGCAAATCTTAAGATTTTGGATGCCAATTCCCTCCCGTTTTGCAAGTAAACATCCAATATCTACATCTTATCCATGAAAATGATAATATTTTCCAAAACGGAAGCTCGAAAAACAGTACCAAGACAAACTGGACAAGTAGGCAGCTCTGTAGAGCTTGCAGAGGAAGGCTGTGAGTGCTCAATTGACCCAGTATATTGTATATCTACAGTGAAGAACATGCGGCAGGTCTCCTCCTGCATCCAAGGAGATAAAAAGGTTGATGATATAGAGCATGTACAGGAATACACAACCATATATATATATATAGAAAGAGAGAGAGAGAGAGAGAGAGAGAGAGAAATCACCTCAAGTGATGAGAAACACTTTCCATTGTATTGCTTGTAAAAATAATCTGCATTTTTTTGATCATCAAGCCTGATTAACACACTGTAGCGATCCTCCAATCCTTCAGTCCTGTATTACCAAAGACGGACTAGATCATCAGTGGAAAGCATAAGGTCAATTCCTCCCCTACAACACACAAAAAATCTGCCATGATATTCATTAACCAACCTCACAATTCGCATTTCCAACATGTTCTGAATAAATGGACCACAGAACTGACAGAAATCTGCGTAGGTAGTGTGATTGGGGACCCCGAGTACACAAATAAGAGGATTTCTCTCAACCTGAAAGACATTAAGAAGTTATGTATGGCTGCAAAAGTTTCAAATCAACATAAGACAAAAGGCAAAATGAGGTATAGGGAGACACATCAACAAATTGCCAAATCTAAATTACTGTCATGAACAGGGCATCATGCACACAACAAAGTGTCGTATTTATGTTTTATCTTCACGCAATATCCATTAGAGAATCATCTTTTGAGTCTAATATAAAGTTCTACTAATTGTACAAACCAATTTGCACATTGAAAGTGTCGGTTTTTATAAGTAAATTTTAGGTTTAGCCTACAATTACTAGTGCAATTTACATGTCATTATGGAGAATACAATAAGTTCAATACAAAGAAGAAAATTTACACTAATGAAGGACTAACAATTAGCTAACTATAGACAAAAAATTTTATGACCACCTCTCTATACCAGTATTGGTTCTGTTCGGCCATACCTATTTTCATTCGCACTTCACAGTATCATGATTATAATCTAAAGCAGCAGATGAAACTCGCGCAAAAATTATCTCGACAACGCAAGTACAATAAGGCCAAAACTCAATTTCAGTAGACTAGGCAACGATTAGTTCTAAAATGATCTCTCATCGCTATTACAGACTTCAGTTAATCAATCAAGTCTGTTTACCGGAAGTTCGTCGGATGACTCGTCGTTCCTGAAGAGATGCATAATGCCTGTGATCTCTTCGATTCTAGGGTTTCCGGAAGAGAAATTCAACGCCTGAGCAGTTGCAGACCCGGAGGGATCTCCGATCAAGTCCACATCTGCCGTCGAACGGAACAAATCCTCCGCCGGAGCTCCGGCGGCGGCACTCGAACTAGTCGAAGTCTTCTCCAGCATTTTTGCTTTGCGTGTGAATTTCGCCGGAGCTGGAAGAGTTCTTCAATTTTGGAACCAAAATTAATTTATATACAACAATGACACGTGTATCTATGGGGCTTTTTTTGTGAGAAATAGACGAAAATAGAATAAAATTTTCTTAAATGAGTTTTTTGTTTAAATTCCCTAACTAGGTAAGATGTATTTGCGACGTCGTTGCTGGAGACACGAAGGGAGACGCATTAGGGTGATGCGTCTTCCCCTAAGACGCATCACACTCATGCGTCTTTCGTCTTGTATACAAAATATAGGCAGACGACCTCACACACGCACAACACACAATTATAATTCAAAGTTTTCATGGTTTACTCCGATTTTTGGCATATTTCTGACAAATTTTGTGTAATGTATGATTTTTAATCTATTTTAATGTGTTTTAGAAGTTATTTACATTGTTATAATTGTAATTAGTTTTAATTTATTTGGTTGTAAAATTTATTTACGAAGTTTACTAATATGTTGGAAACTATTAGAGTTTACGAAAGTGGGGGTTAACAAACAATAGATTATTCGATAAATGTAGGAATTATGTATATGATGTTATATTGGATGGTAAGATACCTGGTATTGGTATCGCTTATGACCCATCATATTCGAAAGCATACATTGTATTGAATGAGAGTTTTTCATACGATGAATTAGTTACGACGATTTGTGAAATGATGGGGGTAAATGTGCATCAGCAGAAAATCTCAATAATATGGAGACGTCTTGTAGTTCTGGGAAATGGATACGCCTATGTAGGTATGCCACTTGATGAAGAATGAATGCAATATATGTTCAGTAATGGTGTTGAAATAGGTCAAGTTGAACTGGTGATTGAGTTTGCAACGGTTACTCAACAAGAATTTCAGGCAACCACTACTTATGAAGCAGAGACGTCTAGGAGGGACGAACATCCAGAGCAAGAGGATTTGAGGATGAGTCATGAATTAAATGTATGTTCAGTAATGGTGTTGAAACTAGTCAAGTTGAACTAATGATTAAGTTTGCAATGATTACTCAACAAGAATTTCAGGCAACCACTACTTATGAAGTAGGGACATCTAGGAGGGACGAACTTCCAAAGCAAGAGGATTTGGGGATGAGTCATGAATTAAATGTTGCAGATATAAATTTGAGCTACAATTCTGATGGTGAAGACAACATATATGTTCCAGAGAATGAAGCAAATGATAGTGCTTATCACCGACAGTCTGTTCAGGGTTTCAAATTCAACAATGGAAACTAAACACAAGGGTTGCGCTCGTCGCGAGACTTAACCCAACGCCTTACGGCATAAGCTGACGATAGCCATGCACCACTGTTCTTTTTCTACGAACTCTGGGGACTCCCTTGTAGCGCACTCTTAGTCACAACGCACGCTTAGTTATAATAGGTAGATTTTTGTTTGAAGAAAACTATTTTATTTTACTTTATGGCTTTACCACTCTTTTTCTTTGTTCAAATTGAATTAACAAGACTGTGTTACTATTGCCATATTTCAATGCCATAAAATTGAAATAGAGATTAGCATAAATAAACGGGTAACTGAACGAACCAGAAGCGTGGGGACAAAAAATTCTAGGAGGCATTAAATGTTTTGTCTTCCTAGTCTTCGACACAAGAAGGGGGAAGCATAGACTCTGGTGCCTTAGATCTACATTGTCATTCGTGGGCAGAAGATTCAGACATTTCTTAACATTTTAGTGATGAATGAGATGAAGATTCTTGTGATGATGAGTTATCTGTTGTAGCTAAACCATATGTTCTGACAGTGCGTGGGGGAACAACCAGTTCTATAGTATATGCGTACGGGGTCAAAGTATTTTTGATTTGTACCTAGTTAAGTTGGAGGATATAGTGCACCTATTTTTTATGGTAATGCAAAAAATACATGGTATTGGGATGAGAGTAATCCCACACATATCGGCTTGGGCACAAAGTTTGATAGCAAGCTACATTTGAAAATTGTTGTGACTTTCTGGCATTTGGAAGTTGTGCGACAATTCGTGGTTTTGGAAAGAAAATGGAAAAGATAGCATGCGATATACAGATTTCCGTATGGGTTGCAAGATCGAGCTAGTCAAACTAGGCAGAAATGTAGTTGGGAGGTCCGAGCAACATTACGAAAGCATGATGGAAGATAGGAAATAAGAACGTGGGTTAATAGACACACTTGTCTTGGTCATCGAAATTCAAGGGGGCATGCTAACTTTACGTCATCAATTATTACTTTGTGTGTTCGGCATCAAATTGAAAATGATGTTGATTACAAGCCATCAGCCATCAAGAAACACGTGGAGGACAAATATCACGTGGAATGTATCTACAAAAAACGCTTAGTATGCTCGTAGGAAGACAATTGAGCTTGTATATGGAGGGTAGGATGGCTCATTTAGAGAATTGTCCAAATATATGGCTGAATTGCAAAAATAGAATCCTAGTACGGTTGTTGAGTAGTTCCATGATGAGAGATTGAGCTCCAGGACAAACAAGATTTTCAAGTATGTATTTTGGGTATTTGGGCCAGCTCTATTGGTACTTCAAACATGCAAACTAGTTTTAATTGTTGATGGTACACACTTAAGGGGAAGACTCAGAGGTAAACTACTTATTGGAGTTGGTTTTGATGCTAATAAGAAGTGTTTGCATGTTGTGTATGCTACTGTGGATGAAGAAACCAATCACAGATGGAATTGGTTTCTTGGCATTGTTAGGAGTTATGTAGCAATTGGTGTTAGACAGTTGTGCATAATATCTGATAGGCACCAGAATTATAAATGCCATGAATTCTGAGGTATGACAACAAGCACCAAAAGGCCATCACATATATTGTTTGGTGTACTTAAGAAAAAACATGTTGCAAACGTACAAGGGCGTAAAAGTGAAAAGTTTGGTATGGGCAATGGGTATTGCAACACAAAAACAAATTCAACAAATGAAGGCATGCACTTGTGACTTTTAGTGATGGGGTTGTGAGGTACCTCGAAGAGTTAGATAGAACGAAGTGGACTCTGGCATACAACAAATGTCGTAGATGGGGCGAGGTTAAAACTAACATGGTAGAGTGCTACAACAATATATTGACAGATGCACGAGAACTACCAATCAGAGCTTGCATTGATTTGACGTTCTGGAGCACTATTGAGTGGTTCATTAACATAACAACGGAAGCACAGTATTGCGAAAGTGACTTGACCTCATGGGCTCTGAAGAAAGTGGGCGAGAATGATGCAAAAAGCCAGAGACATCGTGTTAGGCGATGTAACATACAACAAGGAATTTATGAGGTCCGAACTAGACAGCAAGCTGCTGAAAATGTGGAAATATTCACATTGTTGAATATGTTAAAGGAAATTGCACCTATGGAAAGTAGCAGATGTGGAAAATACATTGTTTCGCACATTGCAGCAGTAATTCGAGATCGTGGTGATGATATGTTTGATCTTGTTCATCGTGTGTATCACAAAGAGGTTTGGGTGCATCAATATTTTTGGTACTTCAATCCACTTAGACACCCAAATTATTGGGATGAGATTAATTGGACCTTAGAGTGTGCACCTTCGTAGTTACTGCCTCGATCTCGTGGTCGCTATAGAAGAGAAAGGTTACCAAATCAGATGGATGTCCATGAACCCGACCAACCAAGAGCATCACGACGCTGCAAAAATTATGGCCAAACTGGTCATGACAAGAGAAACTGTACCACCAAACGTACTTGATTGTTACTATTTACTGAATGTTGTATTTATTGTTGTTTATTTGTTTAATGTTGTAAACTTGTAATGGAATGTTGTTAGTGGATTGTTGTCTGTTTGATTCCCTTTGTTATTCAAATAGAAATCCAAACAGAATATTGCAGGTACTTAAAATTGAAACAAAATATTAATTGATAACCATAAAAAAAACCATCAAAACAAAAATCTACTGATAGGCACTAGGAGTTTATTTGCTTGGTGCTTTGCCTTTGTTTTCATGTTTAGACTTTAGTAAAAAAAAGCCTCTTAATGTTTGGCCAAAGCTTGACCCTACAGATGGTGAATGTCGTGGTTCTGGAATAGCTTCCAAACCAGCATCCTCAACAGCCTCTTCAGCAACATATTCATTGGCCTCCTCAGCAACCTCCAATTGCACACCAGAAAAATATGAATCAACTGAACATCTGTGTGTCTGATAGCCTTCATGCGATGTCCATGACTCATGAGATGTCTGCTAGAATGGCCAATGCTCCCATCCCTGGGAAGATGTTTGCTCGTAAGGCCAAGACACGAGCTCATGCTGGGACAGGGTAGGCACGAACTCGTGCTGGGGTGGGAGAAGCACTAACTCGTGCTAAGGCCGTGGTCTGCCAATCTCGTGACATTTCGTGGCCACCTGTTCGGACACCACTCATTCCAGTACGTTGGGCTCTCTCAACGAAAGGTATCGATATATCGATCTACGTATGCTGAAAATGAGATTGGTCAATACGACAACCATCACTACAGCTCCTAAGAGCATCCTCGGCCATCTGTAGGGCACGCTGCATGTCAGGATGCGAACAGTCAGATCAACTCATTGTGTGATATATGCGAGTAAGTGCATTCAACTATAAAAAAATAAAAAAATAAAAAAAAAAGTTACTCAAGATACGCAAATAAACAAGATACATTTTTAAAAACAAATGAATTCATGTGGTCAAAGGCTGCTTCGCATAGATTACGATAGAGTGCGGTCAGTGTTGTACTGCCCCAACTATACTTCGAAGCCATATCGACATCTTCTAATAATGTCAGATATATCAATGGCACTTTGCAACTGGTGCCGTCGGGAAATATCAACTCACCCAATAAAACGAGCACATACATGCGTGCCCGTTGGAGGTAAACCTCGTCATTGAGGTCATCTGCTAGAGGCTCACTCATCCTAGCAGTTAGTGCCACTATAGAAAGACCGGCCTTTTTCATTTTAGTCTCACGAAGGGTAAAGCCCAATAAGCAGTGACACTCTTGCATCCATACTTCGGTCTTCGAGCTCCGGTCTACCCCAGTCACAGCAAATCCATCAACTCTGACCCCAAAGTACCTCCACATCTTCTAACGTTACTGTCGTCTAACCAGTAGGAAGATGGAAGGAATGAGTCTCTAGTCGCCACCGCTCAACCAAAGCGGTGATCAAGTGATGATTGATGTCATTTGGCATTCCACAAGTCAAAAGACCACCGAATCAAAACTCATGTATAAACTCTACAACCCGTTGATGAATGGGTTTACAATCTCATAACTTGCTCTCATATCCGCGGACTTGCAAATGCTTCCAATCTTGGCCTGCCCAAATCCTTCTCAAAACGTGATGAGCTCACCATTATTCAATTTCTAAAAAATAAAGTTAGCAAACCATATATCAAAAAAATCGAACTAAATATATCATACAAACAATCCAAAATTCTCAACAATAATAGCCAAATTTCTCAACCATAATAAGAATATAAGTTCAACTTTTTTGGAAAAAAATCTCAACAACAATAGGCAATTTCCCGACAATAAAATATTTTTAGCTCTACACAAACAAAATTGGACATTCTAAACTAACATACACTACAATATACCATTTAATTAACACACATATTTTAAAGGGCAAATTGCCGGAAAAACCACAAATTTTGGTCAAATTCTGGTCAATCCCTCAAGTTTCAAAATCAGCCGATTATATCATAACTTTAATAATTTTCGCAATTGTCCCATGGCAAAATATTCCGGTGGC